>PVJH01012626.1:0-63604 GCA_004026705.1 Nesogale talazaci | reverse complement strand
GGAGAAAGGAGGCACCGATCACAATGACCAGTACATAATCATATACCCCTCTATAGGGGAAAGAACAACAGAAAAGATGGGGGGGAGGGAGACAGTGTCTGTGTGAGATGAAAATAATAACAATGTACAATCTATCAGAGGGTTATAGGTGAAAGGGATGAGGGAGGGTGGGGAAATAGCTGATAGGACTCAATAGAAATAAATGTCTAGAAAAGAATGAGAACAACTAATGTGCAAACATGCCTGATTCAACTGATGTATGGATTGCGATAAGAGTTGTACAAACCTCCAATGAAATGATAAATCCTGACAGTGTAACCCATATAAATGCATATGAGTATGTTAAGTTAAAGAAAGTATCTCCAAAAGGAATCAACCCCACAAACAGCAACCCTCCCGGACAGGGCAGAACTGCTCTCTAGACTCTCCTAGGCTGGACACCATGAAGGGAGCAGACCACCTCATCTGCCTCCTGAGAAGCGCCTGACTTGTGGGTTTGAATGGTTCACAGTTAGCTGCCCTGTTCGTACCACCCCAACTCACCAGGGTTCATAAGTTAAACCGGTAAGTAAAGTATCACAATTTCCTGAAAGGGTCCATTGGCTGAGAGCTAATCATAAAATAACACAAAGGCCTAAATGAATCTACGAGTCAAACATATTTTTCATTTCCCTTGAGTGGACTCCACAACCCACAGAGACTAAACAGAACAGAGGAGAACTGCCCCATGGGATTTCTGAGGTGCCAAGTCTTTATGGAAGCAGAAGGCCTCACCTTTCTCCCTCAAGCAGCTGGTGGGTTTGAACCAACAACCTTTAAGTTAGTATTTCAGTGCTTTAACCACTGCACCATCAGGGCATCAAGAGATAAAGTAACGACCATCTTCCTTTGTGTGTGTGTGTCGATGAATGGAGCAAAATAAGAAGCTCTCTCTCTCTCTCGACATTTTAATTTGCTTTCTTTTGAGAAGCTTTCTTGTATAGAGTTTAAAATGTTTTAAGTTTTATTAACATATCATTCACATGTAATAAATTCAATAGTCTAAATATATTTTAAAGTGTGCAAAAACTAATTGGAGTGTACAATCATCACCACAGTCAATTTTTCTTCATCCTTGTCCCCATTATTATTATCTTCCCATTAACCCGCTGTCTCCTTTACCTTAAGGAACTATTAAGCAAGTTACTGCCTCTATGGATTACCTACCCTGGATCTCATCTAAAGAAGATTATGCAAAAAAACAACAACAACAACCACAAAATAAAATATAGGAAAGCTTCAATTCAAGTGAAAACAGAAAATAATAGAAACTAGAACCAATTAAAAATTGATCCGAAGGGAAAACAAATGATAATATGTTAAATGCTAACCTAACTCTGTGTGCAGTAATCCCCTTTTCAATGCACTATGTCTTCAGGCAGGGTGATTCAGAACCCTGGTCAATGGTCTGAGTGGATTTAATCTGAGTGGGGGTCCTGCATATGGATTTGGGGCTTTCACTGTCATCCATAGCCTTCTGCAACTGGGTGCTCAGAATTTAAACTCCTTGCACAGTTCTCAGAAATTAAAAGTATAATCAAACCCCTTTTTCATTCAATATGGACAAGAATAGGTATCCTTTAGGTAGTAACACTTACCTTCCAGACACTGGCAGGTGAATCCACTGAGCTCAGAAACACAGGTCGCCCCATTTCTGCAGGGTTCCATGATGCAGTAGTCAATCTTGGACTGGCAAAGCTCCCCAGTATAACCTGAATCAAAGAAGAGGCACATCTTTAGAATCATGGTAACTCCCCCCCACAACTCCCCCCCACACACAAAGCTCCATGAATCATCCCCATAAATGGACGGGATCCATGAGTACCTGCTCCCCTCAGGCCACAGTCACCTGGAGCTAAAATCTCCCAGCCACTCCTGGAACTACTTGCCTTTCGCAACTAGCAACCATGGCAGTTCGGAGTCGCAGCACCCCAATCCCTATGTTTTGCAGAACTCTTAACTGCAAACAGAGCTGCTGCTTCAGCAACAAGTCAGTGTTCTGTCTTAAATACTAGTTAGAACTCTGGGAAACCGAGTCTGAAAACCATGAACACTGCTGCAAGCTGCCCACAAACACAAGGCAAAGCAGAGCGACAGCATACTTGATTCTGGTTGACCAAGAAAATGGCCATTTATGACTACCTATGAAATGAAAAAGGAGCACTGATGTTGCCGTGGGCTACAAGTTAGGCTGCTAAGCATCAGGTCAGCTGTATGAAACCACCAGGCACTCCACAAGAGAAAGACGAGGCTTTCTCCACCTATGAACAGTTCTTGTCCCAGAACCCCACAGGGCAGCACCATTGTATCCTGTAAGTCAGAATTAACTTGAGAGCAGAGAGCTCTGAATGAGAAGAAAGGCTTCAGGGCAATCTGAAACTACTGGCCTGAAATAATCATTTAGCTATAAATCTCCTTAGGTCATTTTTGCACCAAAAAATAAACTTACAAACTGCCATTGCATCAATGACGACTCATAAATTTCTGAAGCTGTAATGCTTTACTGAACTAGAAAGCTCAGTCTTTCTTCCCAGCTAGACTTTCAAACTGCTGGCCTGGCAGTTACGGGACCAGCTCAGACCAGCGCACCAACAGGGCTCCTCAATAGCCTGTCTTAATGAGTGCAGTCCAGTGACTTTGAATGATGTGTCCTTTCAAGTCCACCCCAAACCATCAGCTACTCCTGCCAGAGTGAAAAGCAAACTTTACTGGCAATTCAAGTCCCGATGGGTGGAGACGGCTTGTATGTCTCCGATGGCTGTTTCTGTTTGTGGGGATGTACGTTTCTGTTGGTGGGTAAATGGGGAGGAGCAACCTCCCATTGGGAAATAAAAACAATACTGATATAGAACCCAAGGGGAGAAGAGGCCTGAAACTCAGTTTCTATTTGGACATTATTGACCTAGTTTCTGTACGGCCCTTGGTGAACCAGGTCTTGTGCTATAGACTTGAGGAGCTTTGGATTATTTTCTTTTGAGGTGTACAGCATCCTCCATAGGCCACATCAGAAGGACCCAACGTGGAAACCCCACTAAAGAACTGGGATTTGCCGCACACTCATCTGGAGCCCTTATTAAGGGCTGAGACTTCCCAGTGTGAGAAGAAGCATATAACTGTTGTCCCAAGGTTATCGAAGTGGTGGTATTGGACTTTGGTTAGGATTTCCTGCCTTGAGAGTGTCCGTGAAGAGTGGCTCATGAGTACCATATACTTTCTATTTTAATGCCCTCCTTGCTTTATTATGATTTGCATTAATCAGGTAGGCACGGTTCTGCCAATGTGAAGGAATACTATTGAAAGTTTTCCTCTATCATTAGCCCCCATTTTTGTGTAGCTGCTGTCCAGTCACATAAGAATTTAGTTTAAAAAGTCAGCAATTCAGGTATTATGGTACACGGCTGACTATACTTATATAGTTTCCCTTTCTCAATAGTGGTTTGAATTCTGTATCACTGGTTAATTAATGATACTGTCAATAGAATTACCTTATGTCCCAGAGAGATGAATGATAATGTTCTCTAACATAAAATTACAATGATGTTCCAAAGTGAACTAGAGACATATATAAACCATAGATACATGAATAGAGCCCAGGTTCACACTCAATTCTAGCCCCAATATAAGAACTTTTTTCTTTAACACAACCCTGCTTGATGCTTAACTTCATGAAGAGCTTCAGATATGGTTAAATGTGATGAACAACCTTGAATCTAGATTTTAGATGATGCTGGACTATCAGAAAGAATAGCACCTGGGATCTTAAGGCTTATCTTCAAACAAACGGCTATCTCAGTGGGATATCAACTAAGTCCACAGGGAAGAAGCACACCAGCCTGTGTGATACAATGATTGCAAATAGTAAAATCCAAATCTGAAGGAGGGAATGATATCAGAGATTAAAATGTAAGCACCTGGTTTGCAGAAAGCAGTGGGTGATAGTGGAAGCCTAAAATCCATTTGCAGGGTGCAGACATAGACTGATTTTAGTCAAGGGTGGAAAAATGCTTGAAATCAGACAGAGCATTGTAAAATTGATTATGGTGATGTAGGTAGGTAATCGCTTATTATTTGATTTTCCCTATGACCTATTTAAGAGTTGTTTCAGGTTTTTGTTGTGGTGGTGGTTTTGAAGTGAAGGGGAAATACACATGCATTAAGCCTCTAGTGAATCCCCTCTGACCATACACCAGAATGTGGATAGCCTTGCTATCATGCAGCATGCATTGGAAAATGGGTTATTTCAGATGCAGGTAAGTTCAAATTTAACACCTTGTCATTTGATCTTTCTTTTAACTCATTTAAAATATGCTCTAGTTTTTAATATCTTTGTTTTCTTTTCTATTGAGGTTTTTCTCTGCTTTACTTTGCTATTGCTTATGGGTTTTGTTTGTCTGTATGTTTTTCTGTATAAGAAATCCAGGATAGATAAATCTATAGAGGCAGGAACTCAATTAATAGTTCTTTGGGGGCAGGGCATGGGAGGATGGGAAGCTAATAATAATAATAGGTACAAGAGAGAAGATGTTGCCTGTTTCCGTATTGTTTCCTAACCCTTATGAACTTGGTCCTTGGGCAGATGAAGCCCTTTTGATCTCAAATAGGTGATTATTCTGAGGTGTGTTCACCACTCTAACACTGTATATCTTTTGGTGGTTTATTTAAGTACATAAAAACATTTCTCTAGGCTGAGCCCTGGTGGCACAGTGGTAGTGTGTGGGACTGTGGCCCACTGGGTTGCCCCAAAATAAGAACATAAAAAAACATTTCTCCATGCATTAGCAATTTTTTTCTTTCGCATCACTGCCCTGCTGGGAGTAGGAACCCCAGTCTTGCTCCTGGAGAGCTGCTACTGGATTTGAACAGTCAATCCTGTGGGCTGCAGTCCTCCGTGCAACCACTGTGCCACCAGGGCTCAGCTACATTAGCAAAAATTTCAAATACAAACAAAACCCAATGACGTTAGAGGAGCGATGATTTTCTTGTGCTTTGATGATCTTCCAAACTCAAATGAATTAGAGGTCATGCAGCGAGGTCTTTGTTTGAAAACCTCCTCCCCTTCTATTGCTATCAGAGAAGACAACAGATGCTAGCTGCACATGAGTGAATTAAAAAAATCCAAGTGGAATTTCAAAAGTTCACTTCAAAATTCTAGAGCTAGATCTTTTAAGATTATGATGCTAGGCTTTCTCCTGAAAGCTTTAAATTCCAAATGAGGGAAAGTGAATTGTTCTAGAACCACCTTACAAGTTTTTACATATATTTATAGTAAAGCACTTATTTTTCATCACTATATCATTTGACCATCACTGCAACCCCTTTGGGGAAAAAAAAGCACTGCCATAAAATGAATTACACTCATAGTGACCCTATAGGACAGAGTAGAACTGCCCCTATAGCATTTCCAAGGCTGCAATCTTTTCCAAAGCAGATTGCCATATCTTTCTCCCACAGAGAGACTGGCTGGTTTTAACCATTCTCCTTCCTGCTTGCAGTCAAGGGCTTAACCACTGTGTCACAGTATTATTATACTCATTAATACTCTTTTCACTGTGAAGGCAGTGAAGATTTAAAAGATTGCATAATTTGTGCTAAGTCACATAGTGAGGAAGAACCTCACTAATTCAGAATACAGTCCAACACCTGCCCCCTCATCATGCTTTAATCTCAGTATGTCACCTTATGTAATCATAAACACACGTGCATCTGTGATGAAGGAAGATGTAATAGGTAAGTTTATTGTGCCAACCTGGTCAATGGGAACATGTGGAATTACTAAGGTCACAGGAAAAGAGGGAAAAGAGATATCATAAATTCTTGAATATAAGCTGACCTGAATATCAGCCAACGCACCTAATTTTACCACAGAAACTCATTTAAAATGTGCTGAAAAGCTCGGCTTATACACAAGTGTATACGGTAAATGACTGCAAGCCCTGCCTGTCTCTCGCTTGCTCTCTGGTGATTGGACCAGTGTGAGGCTGCCTTAGCAAGTTCTCTGCCTCAACCTGTGAGCTTCACTACCTGAAGGATACCCAACCCAAGGACTATGTCACTAGAGTTTAAGGTTCCTTCAAGACCTGCTTCACCCCACTGCTGGTATATACATTGCTGGAGCTAGGGACTATTGGGTCTGTCATCTGGCTGAGTGTTGGTGACCCGCCCTGCTGTTTGCTGCCTGTGAGCAGATTGCCATTATTGCTCTACAGAAGACTCAGCTGTCTGCTTCTTTGACCTTGCACCCAGCAGCGTTCATGAGTTGAAGAACTACCAATATATTAGCTATTTCATGGAAGTGAGTTGAACTGAGCTCTCGGTACTGCTGTGTGGACTAATTATCTGTTATAGTTCTTTGTGCTGTATATATCTATCCATATCTGTAGCCTACAGAGTCCTACATGGATATACTAGGCTTTGGGCTTCCAATAATTTTTTTTAGTTTCTGCCATCAAAAGATCTACAACGTGGTTAGAAATACACATTTATGGACAAACTAGCCAATGACCAAAGCTAGCTTCTTGTAAGCAACATGGTTAAAAGAATATAGTATCATGAATCTCATCACTTCGCAGACCTTAGAACTGGGTGGCCACAGTATCACACAAAACCAAGAAAAAATAGCAAGAATTTTACTAGATATCATTGTTATCCTCATTATGTAGAAAAACAGAAGAATATAAGATACTAAGAACTACAGAGTTCTGCAGAAAAAAAGTTACCAATCACTTTCTTTGAAGTTTTTATTGGGAGATGTTGAATGCTTAAATCTAGCAACTAGCAAAGAAACCTTGCAGACTCATGCCTATCTTTAGTCATTACAAGCGTTTTGATCATTTCAAAGTACTGGTTCTTCTCCATTATGATCTGACCTCACCCTGCCTGGGGAAACTCTTCTAACAAATGTTAAGTACTTCGGTATGTATCTGTAACCAAAGGAAACATTTTAAAATATGAGCTTTGTTTAATGCTTGATCCCATTACAACTTCAGTTATACCCTTTAAGTGATTGTTACTTAGAGTGCCAATTCTTCCTTTCAGAACTACAACTGTCTGGTAGCACACAAGTTTCCCCAGGTATGCTGTCAATTCCTACAGATCTCCTCAATCACACTCATAAGCAAGGGGAAGCTGAAGTGCTGTTCAATCTAGCTCCACTACTTAACCTGGTATCTAAGTTTAGGGAGAATTCGACCTGAGAGGCTAGATTGCATTTTTCACATGCAGGGTGTTCTTGGCTGCCATAATTTAGGCAGGAGTTTATTTGGTAATTACATGGTTGTTGTTGTTGTTGTTGTTGTTGTGAGGTTCCAGTTTCAACTCATGGTGACCCTGTATTTAACAGAGCAAAGTGATGCCTGGTTCTGCACCATCCTCACAATTGTTAAGTTTGGGTCCATTTGTGCAGCCCCTGCATCCATCCATCTCATTGAGAGTCTTCCTCGTTGTGGTTGCCTTTCCACTTAAACATGCATCTGTCTCCAGGAAGTGTCCTCTCTTGATAGCATCCTCACAGTACATGAGGCAAAGCCTCACCATCCTCCCTTCTAAGGAGCATTCTGGCTGTACTTAGGTTGCTGACTAAGATAGATTGACAGATGACAGATAAATGATAGATAGATAGATAAATAGATGATAGATAGATAGATAGATAGATAGATAGATAGATAGATAGGTAGATAGAGCTATGGCCTGCCAGAAGAACAAATAAACCTGCTTGGAAGAAATAGATGTATAAGAGTATACATTAATTAAAGATGTATAACAAAAAAGTTGAACCAGAGAGAAAAAGACAATGTCTGAGCAGCCAGACCTGTACAGTATGATCCTGACACTGTGTCCACAAGGAGCTCAGATGGTGCCAATAGTTTAAAGTGCTCATCTGCTAAGCCAAATGTGGAAGATTCAAAGCCATCCAGTGACTCTGTAGCCGGGAAGTCTGGTCATCTGCTTCAGTAAAGATTACAGTGAAGAAAGCCCACTGGGACATTTCCACTCTGTCACATAGGGTCACTATGTGTTGAAATCAAGTCGGCTTCACACGTCCACAATGTGGTCAGTACAACAAATGATTACAGCTCTCCCTGTAACACTAGACATCAACGCACCAGAAACAGAACTCTTCATCTTTGCTCTCACCACACCCCCCTCCTCAGGTTCAATTCCTTCATCAGTAGTTCTCCATCAGGTTCTCCAATCCAAGGGGCAAGTGTCGACGTCTGGAGGCATGGCTTGTGGCCACATCTCTGGTCCCTGACAGCTAAACTACCAAGCTATACAAGCTTGAATTATTTGGTCCCAAGATACCCTAAAATCAAGGTGGATAAACCGTGGTTGATGCCAGTGAGGCTTTTGTGTCAAAGACAAAAATTCTTTAGTTGTGCCCCTCTGTCTTTCACCTTCACTTTGCCAGAAACGAATCCTGCACAAGCAGGACAATAACATGTTTAGCCATTTCAAAAGTAGTTTCCAATCCACATGAAGAGTTATCACCTCAAACAAACGAAGACTATTTTTTTAAAATGTCATTTGACTCTTCAAACTTTAGTCACTCAATGCTTACTGCAATCAAGTCAATTCTGATTCGTAATAATCCTGCAGAAGAGAGTAGAATGGGCCCTCTGGGTTTCTAAGATTGTCCCTCTTTACAGGAAGAGAAAACTCAACTTTCTCCCTGGGGTGACTGGTGGTTTCAAACTGCTGACCTTCCTGTGAGCAGCCTATTGTGTAACCTCCTGTATCACCACACAGCCCCTCAACCAGTGGCTCTCAACCTGTGAGTCGTGACCCCTTTAGAGGTCAAAGAACCATTTCACAGGGACTGACTAAAACCACTGGGAAACACAAATATTTCACCACATATAATTCTATATTGTTCTATGATCAATCACTATGCTTTAATTATGTTCAATTTGTGACAATGGAAACATCCTGCATATCAGATATTTATATCATAATTCAAAGCAGTAGCAAAATTACAGATATGAAGTAGCCATAAAAATAATTTTATGGTTGGGGGTCACCACAACATAAGGATCTGTATTAAAGGGTCATTAGGAAGGTCGAGAATCACTACCCTAAACTGAGGTAACGGCAGTAATTGTAACTTTTAGTTACTGAAGTAACTAAAGGAATTGTGATATCCTCATAATGCATCAAAGAGTCGGTACCAAAGTAGACAATTTGCAAATACTGGTCTCTCCTTTTTAGGAACCACCAAGTTCTTTGGAGAACATTGTAAGAACAACAAAGAAGCTACGAGCAAAGTTATGCCTTCTCTACACAGAGAGGCCTGGATGGAAGGCCCTGGAGGGAGCAGGGGAACCAAATCCAAACTCAGACGAGTGATCGAGTGAGCAGTGCTCCTCTCACATCCACGAGATCACCAGGAGTGGAATCAACTCCATGGTGTGTTTACTAGGAGAAAATTGTCTCATGTTCCCTGAGAATACCAAACGGCTGGGGAGGGAGCTCCCCATGGCATCAATTTGAGCACAAAAGAAAACCTGTCCATCCTGATCCTTGCATCACTGCCTCTATACCCTGCTCCCTTGAGGCAGTGGTTCTCAACCTGTGGGTTGTGGCCCCTCTGGGGATCGAACAATCCTTTCACAGGGGTCACCCGATTCATAATCGTAGTAAAATGGCAGTGATGAAGTAGCAATGAAAATAATGTTAGGGTTGGAGGGGTCACCACAACATGAGGAACTGGTTGAAGGCATTAAGAAGGTGCACTTGAGTAAAGGGACCCCTTCTGGGAAATTACGGGAGTGGTAAACTAATATCAATAAAGAGGTCAGGCATTTTTTTAAGAAGAAAGACAGTGAATCCATTGGGTTCTTCTTCTTCTTCCTCTTCCTCTTCCTCTTCTTCTTCTTCTTCTTTTCTCCTGCTCTACCTTCCCCAAAGGGTTGTTTTCATGTTTGAGGAATCAGCTACTGACGTATAAACATGCCTGAGGACTCAGCTACTGAAGTATAAACATGCCTCTTTCACTCAGCAGGCTCCGGCCTCCGTGTAGTGAAAACCACGTTTCTCTCTGGAGAGCTGACCTGACGGCCTCCACAGTGGGAATGGCGAGGAGAGCTATTTTTAACATTCCTGGTCTTTCATCAGCCTGGCCTCTGGGAAGAAGAGAAACTGTGGGATTTGAACCGCTGGCCTGGTGCTGTTGAGAGTATCCCCGAGTCCCAGGCTAAAGTGACCACCTCCTATCAGCACACAGAAGTGAAAGAGAAGCGTCGATCTGGCCTCAAGGACCTCCGGGTTGGAAGCAGGAATATGGATGGGGGCGAGGGAGGCCGGCAGAGAGATGAGACTTGCTGGCAAGGAAAAGGAAAATACTTCGGACTCAAAGCAAACCCAAGGCAGGGCTTGCAAACCCAAGAATCGGAGGGAGATTCGCACAGCCCATGAGGCTGTGCCGGGCAGATGGAAGCAAATGGACGCTGGGCAGAATTGGAAAACAGAAGCTCAAAGTGGGGGGAGGAGGCAAGTGCATTGACTACGGGCATGACAGGAGGGTCTGTGGAAGGACAGTGGTCTGGGGTGGGGGTGGGGTTGGGGGTGGGCATTGAAAGTCCTGGGCCGGCTAAGTCAGGGTCAAGAACTGCCACATGACATCACTGAGGGACGGGGGTCAAAACTGCTCCTGGGCCCCAGTGAGCAGTGGCCCGGTGGCATGAAGAAATGGGCCCAGAGCAGTCTGAAGGAGGGAAGAAAGGGTGGGTTTGAAAACAGAGACACAATATCTCAAATGGGCTCATCTCTCCATTTTGCCTATTAGTTGGGATTTAACACGTATAACATATCACTCCATATTTCAGTAGCATTAAGTTGAATTGTACAATTGCTATCACAGTTTCTAACTTTTCTTCTTCTACGTGGACTCCTTGACATTATCTCCCTTTTACCAGCCCCCAGTCCCTCCCCCACTCTACACCCTTCTCCCCACAGTCCCTGATGCTACTTGCTGTCCCTGTCGGTGGTGCGATTCTAGGTTTCATATACTGAGAAACAGAAAAGCACATAACACAGCTTCGAGAGGGTGACCTCCACTGGCCTGACACCTCTGAGATATACTCTACTATGAAAGAAAGCAAAAATAATTCAACCAAAAAGACAGAAAATTTGGGGCACCGTTTTGACCTGCAACTGAGCCCCCCACTTTCCAGAACAGCAGTAGCAGCTCTGGGCGAGGGGAGGGACGCTACCTCCAAAAGTCCCACCCAGACCCCCTGAAACAGAAAGAAGGGAGAGGGTGGTGGCGGTGGAGGCGGGGTGGGGGAGGACTGGTGCCGCAACCTGAGTTTTGAGAACACGTAAGGCATCGCGACACCTGCTCCAACTAAAGATGGAGGGCCCCTGAGCTGGACAAGCAGCTGAAAGCAGTCTCTGATGAGCAAATACAAATGCAGCCACTTGTGCATTACAGAGTCACATGTTTATGTTTCTTGTATCCATAATAAATATAGCTACATATATTACATAGAAGACAATAGGCAGAAATATAGGAAAAATTGTGAGGATGGCAGAGGAATGAGCAGTGTTCCGTTCTGTGTTCTGTTGGGCAAAGGGTGACTATGGGTTAGCGCAAACTTGACGGCATCTGATCACATATACACACACACCGATGTTCCACCTCTACCCTACGGCTCTAATTATTTCAGACAAAGAGGCCTTATGTCTTATAAGTTCTTTAAAACTGGAATGGGAACATCGTGGAATTTTCCCATACTTTTTGGTGTGTGTGTGTGTGTGTGTGTGTGTGATGCACAGTTTGGAAGAAAATGACCAAAGGCTAAAGGGTGAAGGTGCATTTCAACACCCCATCAGAAACCATGGCTGCTAACACTGTCTACACATGCTGCGTCTTTCAGTGGGAGGTGTTTGGAGTCCCAGGGCCCCCACCCCACGTCATGGCTGCCAGGTTCACTTCTCCCTTCCCATTCTTTAAGGGCAGGACTGGTTCTTTTGTGGTTCTGGCCCGCTTGCACAGAGCCAGGGATACTACGGGTCCTCCCTGTATGGAAACAAATGGTGGCAAAATCCCCTGCATCACTGATTTCTCTAACTCAGAATCCCTTTCACAGCCTCCTCTTGGCCCCCACGTAAGAAATCAATTGAAATACAGACATATGACAACTGATGCATTTTTTCATCTAGAGATCTTCAAGGTAAAGGGATTACGATAAAGGGGTTTTGTTCATTGGGGCTACCAATGAGAAAATAAAATGGGGGAAAAAGACATTTGATCCATTGCACACATTGCCAGTGGGTGTAATTTAAAGAACTGACTTACAAGCGTTTGTCGGCTGACTTATAAAATAGATGAGTAATTATAAGTAACTGGTGGTGTAGCAGTGGTGAGTTGGACTGAGAGCCACAAGGTCAGCAGTTGAACACCACCAGTCACTCCTCAGGAGGAACATGGGGTTTTCAACTCCTGTAAAGAGCTCGGAAACCCGCAGGGGCAGTTCTACGCTGCCCTAGGTCATTTGTGAGTCAAATTTGACTCAATGGCAGTAAGCTTGGTTTGGGGTTTGTTGACAAATCCTACAGCAGAAGAGCTATCCATTGATTGTTTCGGAAAAGGATGATTTAGGGAATGGAAAGTCACAGTTGGCCTGGGTATTACTGCTGCCCTCAGGGAACTTAGAGTTCAGGGAAGGGAAGAGGACCTCTTCGTCTAAAATAATTAGATCTATGGGGTAAGGGTGGAAGACGGGTGTGATGTGTGACTGTGGTGACTAAAACCTTTGGGAATTAAAGACGGGACCAGGACCAAGCTGTGAATAGCAGGTGCACAGAAGTCAGCTTGAGGCATCTTTGAAAATTACAGATGTGAGAAAAGATGAGGACAGATACAGATGTGGCAAACAGAGATTGCAAATGGGTGGCCTCCCATCCTCGTTCCCTTCAGGTCAAGAAGCTTGTCTCTCCTTCTCCCTTTCCCAGAGCTTGAGGCGAGGTGGTCTGAACAAAATTAACCTTCGTCAGAGGGACTGCAAGCCAGGATCGGGGAAGGGGGGCATCCAGCAAAGGCCTCAGGAGGAGAACTGTGAGCACGAAAACTATCAATGCCCCTTTCCTTTCTCCAACTAATGAGAGGCTACTGATACCTGTCCTTGGGTATCCTCTCTGGAGTCCTGGGGCACAATGGTTCAGTGTCCAGCTAACAGAAGATCAGAACACTGGTGCTTAGAACCCACCAGCCACTCCCTGGGAGAAAGGGGCAGCAGGCTGTGTCCTTAAAGATTTACAGCCTGGGAAACCCTGTGGGTGGATTGTCTTTGTCCTGAGGGTTGTGTGAGTTGGGATCAACTCAACAAGATGGTTCATCTCTCACCTCTTGTGTGCCTATGTGAAATGAGTGTTTGCAAACTTGTGTGTGTGTGTGTACACACATGAGTATGTGTTCAAGGGCACTGTGCATGTATGCATGCATGTGAACTAGTGTGTGTATACACATGAATTAATGTGCCTGCATGTGTACAGTGTATATGTGCATGTATGTTCGTGTGTATATATGAGCATACATGTGTGTGCCTACATGCCTGCCCATGTATGTGTTCTGGGAAAGACCTCTCTTCCCAGGTCACAGGTGAGAAAACTTGGGCTCTGTGTTAGACCAGGGAGACTAGAGAAACAAATTCATAAACACACATGTGGATATAAGGGAAAGGTTTATATACAAGAGGAATGGGACATTGAGAAAGCATCCCAACCCAGTCCAGTTCAAGGTCATAAGCCTGATAGTAGCGCATCCGTCTGATCCCAGTCTATAAAGTCTCCTTCCGACTCACGAAGTACATGCAATGACATTAGAACAAACACAGGCCAGTGGGTGCAGAGTCTTGTGTATCCTGCAGCAGAAGCATTCCGGCACTGGCAAGGGTCCCCCCATGGCTCCTCATTTTCAGGGCTCAGGGTCCATCAGCAGTATCCAGTGGTGGTAGAAGCATCTCAGAGCTGGCAGGGGTCTCTCTGTGGCTTCTCTGGCCCCAGAGGTCTGGTTTAATCAGGGAAAGCTCATGTGGCTTCTCCTCCGGCTCCTCCAGGTTCCAGGACTCAGGATCTATCAGCATGACATCATCTTGTCTTGTCGGTAGACCAACTCCAAGAGACTGAGTCAAGTCTCTCTTCTCCAATAGGGAAATACCATGAGACTTCCCAGAATTCTCAGAGAAAGCCATGCCCACACAGAGATCTCATTGGTTATCTCCAGATTGATGTGGGCAGCTGCTTTGAGGAAGACTGATGTTCCAGGAATCTGCCCCCTGAAAGGTGAGGCTGTCCTGGTTGACTGATGTCCCCAAAGGCCTGCTCTCCTATTCCCACGGTACTGGGAAAATATTAACAAGCGTAATAGTGTATTGTTAGATTTAGTCATGAATCACCAGACAATCGAGGTCATTCTCAGCTTGAGAACACGGATGGTTGAGTCCAGGTACAGGGAAGTTAACAAAGTGTAATCATCTAGGTACAAGAAACTCTGGATGAAGCACATGGAAATTATAATAACTGCTTTTGCTTTGTTAGCAGATTTATCCTTCTTTGTAGAAATAGTACAAAAAGACTGTTAAAAATAAACTTGGGACTGCAGTCTTGAGCTGTAGTCCTCCCAAACCCATCTCTGTGTTATTTGTCTTTCTTTTCCTAATCCTCACCCCCTGACTCAGGTACATCTCGTGGTGGGCCACAGTTTCCGGCAGATTGACAGACTAGATTCCACTCCTACACTCTTAGTCAAATTGGTCCCAGAGCACGTGACTGCCACAGGTTCTGAGTTACCCATCTCTTTTCCAGGCGTGGGATTTCCTTTTCTTTCCAGGAGACTGGTCTGTGAAGACTTAGGACCAGGAAAGGCAAGGGAAGGTAGGCAGGGTGGTTCACTCTGGCTTGGTTCCCCTCCAAGTCTTCAGAGAGTAGAAATTAAAGTCCTAGGCATCACCAATGGCCCCACCTGACCCAGCAGAGAAAGAAGAGAGTTAAAGTCAAATTACCAACCCAACTGGCCACAGCAGAAAGGAAATTTGTCTAGAGGTCCCTTGATCGGGGCTCATGTGGGGCTCTGTGTTGACCTTCACATTCTCAGCCTTTCAGTAACAACAATAATGACCCCAAACCAAAATCCAAGCTCACTGCCATCAAGTGAATGCAGACTCACAGTGACCCTTTGGGAAGGGTAAAACTGCCCCTGCACATTTCCAAGTCCAACTCTCTAGAGGAATAGAAAGCTCTATCTTGAGGAATGGACGGTGGTTTTACCTGCTGACATTGCAGTTGGCAGCCCAATAAGTAACCACTACAGCCCCTGGGCTCCTTTAACAACACTGAGAGCAGCTGGCATTGAGTGAGCTCACGTGCTCTAAGCAACTCTCTAAACACATCACATGCATCATCTGATTTCATCTTCACTGCTGCCACTGGACCCCTCCACCCGCTCCCAATTCCCACACAGAAAACTGAGACTCAGAGAGGTGAAGTGGCTTCCCCGACATTGCGCAGGCTTTGCACGGGGGCCTGTTGGTGTCTCAGTTCAGCATCCTGGGAGGAGAAGAAAGCGATCCTTAGAGTGGGGGAGAAAAAAGAGAATTGGAGAAGTACAATGACTACAAACCCCGGTGGAGACCTGTGAACCTAAAAAGAGGCCACCAACGATGTCCCTGACCTTCAGACAGGGCTCTTCCTTCCTGTGTGCCTCCCTGTGGCTGTTTGGGGAAGTGTCCTCGCGGGTGATGGTTATGGAGCAAGGTATCCTGAATGAGAAGTAGCTTGAGGATGGACTTCTAAACAAAGATTAGAGTAGCTGAGCTGACCCATCTCTCACTGACCACATGCCCATGTCACAGCCAGGGGTGAAGACGGAGAAGCCAGGATGAAAGCTCCTTGGATGTTCTTGCTTCCGCAATGACGAGTTTGTTTGTTTGTTTGTTTGTGGGGGCATTACTGCCTCTGGTGGTTGTGGGCGCTACCCAGTGCTGCTCCTGAGAGCCACTGCTGGATTTGAACTGCCAAGCCCGCCAGCCGCAGTCCAGCACTCAACCACTTACGCCACTGGGGTTCAGCCCTGGAATGACGAGTTTTTACCCATAGACCAAAACCACCAATTCGCTGGAAAAATAGCTCTTTGAGAGTCAGGCAAACACTTTGTATGATGCAAATGAATACTTTGGAAATGACACTTCTTGATGTGTATCACAGCTATTCTTTATCAAAAAGGAAAAAGAAAGGAAGTGCCTTTGAGTAGAGAAAAAAATCTACTCTTGTTGTTAGAAGGCTTTTTAAATAAAATAAATGGTGATCAGCAAAGTTAAGTATCAACCTAATTACACAATGAATGGCTCGCCTTCTGTTTGGCACTGAAAGAAGACAGAGGATGAAGAGGACGAAAATTTATCAGCTGCTGCTCTCAAGCCAGGCACAGTCTGCCACAGAAGTCAACTGACGCAGGGAGAAGGTCAAGGGGTGGGGAAAGCAAGAGCATTGTGCTCCATTTAGTTACCCATAAATCCCTGAGAAAGGAGCTCTGTCAGCACCGATTGGCTCACACCAAGGTTAATGGCTCATCCCTACCCTGTCCAAAAAATAAATACTGTCTTGGAAACCTTATATGAGGTTGGATGAATCAATCAACTCGATAACAGTGAGCTTGGGTTTGGATTTGGGAGTAAAGATCTGGGAAGGAGTTCTGGTGGCCCAGTACTGAAGTGCTTGCCTGTAAACGGAAGGATCAATAGTTCAAACTTATCCAGTAAGCTACCTGCTTCCATGAGTTACAGCCTCGGGAATTCTGTGGGACGGTTCTACTGTGTTCAATGGACTTGCTGTGAGGAAAACAGACCAGATGGGGATGGGTTTGGGTTGTTTGTTTAATCTATTCACTTGTTCCAAGGGAGGGAGGTGTGGCAGTCTGCTTCTGGAGAGACTCACAGCCTTAGAAGACCAAGGGGACAGTTCTCCTGTATTCTATAAACATGCTATGAATCAGAGTGGATTTGATGACAATTGGGATATAGATGTGTGTGTGCATGTGTGTGTATATGGATGGACTGATTCATCTGATCAACAAGTCAGTCTTTGGGCTTGATGTTGGAGACCTTTGTCATCAGTGCAAACCCAAGCATTCCCATTTAACACTCATGACTAGTGGCAAAACAGGTGTCACCTGCTAGTCTTCGGCAGCTGGGTAGCAGGTGCAAAGGCACCAGTTAAAATAGTACCATATATACTCGAGTATATGCTGACCCAAATATTAGCCAAGACACCTAATTTACCACAAAAATTGCATTGAAAATGAGCTGAAAAACTCAACTTGCACATGAGTATATATGGTATAAGGAATACTTTGGAAAAAACAAAATGAAGTCATTAGGAAAGATGAAATTTAATATCTATGTCATGCTGTACATACTAAAAACAAACTCAGGTCAATTAAAGACTTAAATGTAAGCTAATGATGATAATTTTAATGCTCAGGGGGGAAATAAGTTAATATCTCCTAGAAATTAACACAGGGCAAGATGTTTTAAAATAAGACACAAAAAATTAACTAGAAAAGTTAAGTTTATAAATAATTTAACAAAAAAAAACTAAAAACCCTGCCATTGAATTGATACTGACCCATAACAACACTATAGTGACCATTTAGGACAGGGTAGAATTAGATGGTCTGAACTGCTGATCTTTCAGTTAGCAGACAAACACCTAACTGCTCTACCACCAGGACTCTGTAAGAACCACCCCTCATGGAGTCAAACTAACAAGAGAAACGGTGAGAGGGCAGAGAATTCACGTTCCTGTGAGAGGAACAAACCAAGAAAAGGAGGGTCAGGGTGGTGGCACAATGCCCAGGATGGAATCAAGGTCACAGGTACCCGTGTTGCTGCACAGATGTTCGACAACAATGAAAGAGAGCAGGTCGGTGTGAAGGAAATTGAGCTACTGAACACATATAAAGGAATGGGAAAGAAGTCAGACTGCAGGGATGGAGCCTCAAAGGACTTTCAGCCAACCATTTAGCTTAGGTCTCTCTTCAATTACCTAACCCTACCAGCCAGGCCAGCACCAGCCAGCATCAACACACATCCGCAAAACTCTTGTTGAGACATCCAACTCTCTATCTGAAAATCTTCTAATGTCAAAGGGAAAACCAGCAGGTATGTCTTCTCCCCACCCCCATGCCAATTTCCATCGGCAAATCCCTGATTATATAACAAGTCTTAAGAGCAGCAATTGCCATCTAGTCAATTCTCACTTCTGGAGAGCCCGTGTGTGTTAGGATAGAAATGTACTCCACAGAGTTTCCATTGCCCACTTTTTCAAAAGTAGACCACCACACCTTTCTTCTGGAAGGGCTCGAACCTGCAGCCTCTCAGTTAACAGCCAAGGATTGAACTGTACATGCTACCCCAGGAGGGCAGACACGACTGATGGACTCAAATGAGGCCTTGAAGTCACCACCTACCACAACTGCTTTGGATGTTGTATTTTTTCACCCAAATACTGCTGCGATAGGTTTGATTCTGACTCCTAGGATCCCGAAAAGAAAGAGGAGAACTGCTCCATAGGGTATGAGAGTCTGGACATCTTTCTGGAATTCATACTGCCTCGTCTGTCTCTCGGAGAACCACTTGTGGGTTTGAACCACGGGCCTTGTGGCTTACAGCCCAATGCTTAGCTGACTACACCATCAGGACTCATGAAGGATTGCTGCATATATGAGTACATGTTCTACAGAGTGGGGAGATAGACAAACTACCAAGTGTCTAAAACAGTGGTTCTCAACCTTCCTAATGCTGCGAATCTTTAATACCGTTCCTCATGTGGTGGTGACCCCCACCGTAAAATTATTTTCATTACTACTGCATCACCATCGTTTTGCTACGGTTAGGAATCAGGCGACACCTGTGAAAGGGCCATGCACCCTCCCAAAGGGGTCGCGGCCCACAGATTGAGAACTGTGGATTTAAAGCATACCAGCAGGACAGACGCAGGTGAAGTGGTGGCCCTCATGCTTTTCGCGGGCGTCGACGCAGCTCCCGTTGTTCTGGCAAACGTTCCGCTGGCAAGCGTCGAACTCTTCGCAGAAAGCGCCCACGTACTGGTCCTCGCAGCTGCAGGAAAACGTTGCCTAGAACACAAACACACGGGGCGTGTTAGCTGAGTCCTCGACTGCGCAGGCGTTGGCGGGGAGGCCGCCAAGTTTAAAAGCAGTGCCGCTGAGCCTCTTAGGATGGTACCGACATGGAGGACGGTCATCGCTTCGGCCCTGAGCTGGCTGACACCGTGGCTTTTAAGAAAAGCCTCCTGTGCTGCATGACAGGCCACTATCAAATATTTATGAGACTGGTTCTCGATTCTTATTGATCCCATCTAGGCTGGTCTTCCTAAAATTAGAAATGCCAAAGGCAGAGCTTTTATCTTAAAAGGAGAAACAAAATAGCGGCACTTGGCTGGGCTGACGATTTTGCTGGAAGAGCTGACCGGAGCTCCAGCCAGGACCAGGGATGTTCACGCTGCCCGCTGAACCCGGCTGGATCGTCAGCTGTCTAGACAAGAGCACCGTCAAAACCCTCCCCAGGCCCGTCCTCCCCAGCCACGGTGAGTCACCCAGTTCCCCCTGGTAAGGGGCCTCAGTGCACAGCGTGGAGCCTGCCTGCATCCCCGGGAAGGAGGAAGGTGTGAGCCAAGAGGACAGTTATCTCAGCCCAGAGCACTGCCCTTGATCGGAAGCTCTATTTCTGGCACAAACGCCCTCCACACTCCCTGCTCTGGAGTTTAGTCGGGCCCACAGCAAACAGCCCCGGTGGGTGGTCTGCAGATCTTCACGGGAGCAGAAAGGCGCCTCTTTCTCCTGAGGAGCGGCTGGTGCTTTCACCTTGGGGAAGCTACATCACCAGGGCTCCTGCGTCTGTCTGGCCTGGCTGGGCTGGGACTGGCGATCTAGCTGAAAGAAGCCCATGGCCAACATGCCAACCGCAGCAGCAGAGCTCATCATCAATGCAGGGCTTCACGGACTGGAGGTGGGCGGGCAGGTGGGGTGCCAAGGAACCTCACCACTTAGCTCACCAGTTACCGCCAAGTCCATCCTGCCTCCTGGTGGAGCTGGGTGGGAGCAAGCAGAGCTGCACAGCAGCAGGCTGGCGGTGGCAGATGTGCTGGCAGTGCCTGCTACCAAGCCTCTCCTGCAAGCAACCCCTGAACCTGCAACCTCCCCTTCCAAGTAGGATCACTGTTGGCACCACCCAAAGTTTCTTCTGTCTTTAATAAAATAACAACAAAGAAAACATCTTTCCCAGCTGCCTCCCACCCCAAGTCCCCAGAATCCTGGCGCAGATTCGACTTGCTGTCGTTCAAAAGCTCTCCTGCCTAAGGTCCGTTGATCCCTCGACTCCATTCTCCTTCCCTGGCCCTAGCCTGATCTTAGAGCCTCTGCCCAACTGTCTTCAAGTGTTGGCAACCTGCGGTCTCCACTGAGCAGCCTAGGGAGTAAAGATCCTTTTGGTGCAATGATTTAACACTTGACTGTTAACCAAATGGTGGGGAGTTCAAACCCACCCGGTGGTTCCTGGAAAGACTCGGTGGAGGGCTCCTACAAAGACAGCAGCTTAGAAAGATATGGAGGAGTTTGACTCAGTCACAGTCAGTCCCAAGAGAGACTGAACTCAGTGGTACCCAGGAGCGTCTAAAGAGAACAACACGGGCACCCGCCTCCTCCTGAGAGCAGGGCAGGAGCTTTCTCATTTGGTTCGTTATTTTCCCTTTAACTTGGAGTTGAGGTTTCTAATTGTTGCACAGTTTGTAATACACTTATACCTGAGCAGTAATAGCATTGCTGATGGAAAATTTCCTCATCTTCCTATAATACCCATATTTGCTAGTGATGACTAGTGACATATAAAAAGCACCTTAAGATTCTATAACCAGCTATTTTCAAGGGGTTTCCTAAATGAAAATAAAACCAAAGGAAGCATATATAAATCACACATAAGGATAACATCATTTTCCCTCTTCCCAGTTTTCCTACTTTCATGGGCAAGGCTTCCAGGATAATCTTGGCTATAACTGTTTTAGTATAATGGGTTGCTTCTAGAATGTATTACCAAGTCGAATGCTGGAATTTCTTGTGAATTTCATCAAACACTATTTTAGCTTCTATAAAGAGTATCTCTTCTTTTCACTTTCACTTAGTAAAATAGAAACTGAACGTTTGGATCCCCCAGTCCTGGCTCAACTTAAGTTCCTGGAAGGAATATCTCAGTTCATTATGCAAAAAATCATTTTAATATAGTTGGATTGGATCTGCAGTTACACTGCTAGTGCCTTCTATAAAATCCCCTGCCTCCTCTTCATATCCTAAACACACACACACACACACAGTCTCTGAGGAAAATAGCCCCTGGCACAGGAAACCCATATTTTATACCTTAAGAAGAGCCCTGAACATAATAGATTCCATAACATTCTTAAGTGAATCAGAAGTGAAGTCCTTAATCTCAGTCAACCATCCAAGATATTCAATGGCAAAGCATAACACTTCTAGACCAAATGGTCAGGTTCCATGCAGGGATATCTTTTTACTACAGTTTCATGGTGTAGATGACGGGGCTTTGACAAGTTCATAGGAAAAATTCCCTATCTTTTCATTCCATTTTTTCCATGAAATGGATTTCCATGAAATCCCCCCTCAGAAAGAAGTGCTTGTTTTCTGATTAATCAAGCCTTCTTTGGTGTTAGAAAGCATCCTTCCATTATAGCTTATAAAGTAGAATAATTAGAACAGAGCAGTGATTTGTCTTCTGAGGGTAATGTTCTGTAGTAGTCTACCTTTTGCTTTCAGTATCTAAGGAGAGTGGCACTGTAGGCTAAACATTGGTCTGCTAACTGCAGGGCTGGCAGTCCAAACCTACCAGCTGCTGATGGGAGAAAGATGAGGCTGTCTTGACACAAAGCTTGGCAGTTTTGGAAACCCTATGGAAAGTCACTGAGTTGCAATGAATTCAACATATCAGCTTGGTTTTCATTTTAACAGTTGTCCTACTCTCATGTGGCAAAAGGAAATTCCTTGTGTCATCTTGGTTGACTCCTGGGCTGGTTTTCGATCATGCCGTCAGGTTTTGTTTTGGTTATTTCTTCTTCTGTGAATGTGTGTGTGTTTGCATAGGGTCCATAGCAAAAACCTAGAAGAAGCTACACCCAGACCCTTGTTTGAAACAAGAAACTCCTTTTTTCTGAACTTGTCTTCTGAGGAGAAGCTTGTCCTTGCTTCACGAAGACCCGTGTGCACCTTTGATCACTGCCACGGATGTGTCTGGAGCCCTCTGTACAACCACAGACTTATCACTGCCTGTGAGGTGTCAGCTTGTGCAGCTGAGTGCAAACGGTTCCAAAGTGGGCCTCAGCTTCATGATGAATTGCTACATGTCATTGTGTCTGGCAGCTGTCTTCCAAAGCCCACAGCCTCTCTAGCCAGACGTTCCATATCGCAGATACATTTCCATGCTTATTTGGGGAGCTCGGGTTTGCATGTAATTCATCTGGTGAGTACCATGGAAAATATGCTGCTTGTGAAAATAAATGATTAAAATCCCCAAATCAAGCATCTTTGATTTGGCCTTGATTAGAACTCAAAGCAGAAGCCAGACACCCATTTGATTTTGCTTCTTTGGCAGCCGGAATCAGGATGGAAACTTGAGGGAATGACTGATTGGAAAGCTGGAGACAAGACAAAACACTGCATTGGTTGTCAACCTTTGTAGGGTAGGGGGAGAGTGTTTCTGTACCCAGACCATACATTGAAGTCAACGTTTTACCTGCTCCACATCATGCCCTCCACAACGTCATCGCTTTTCCGCAGTGCATTTTTCTTTCTGATCCTGATGGTACCTAGGCTGTTCTAGAGCCACAGAGACTGGCTGAACCCCTGAAACTAACACCCTGAGATATTCTTTACACCTGAAACCAAAAATATTCTGTGTAAAGAGGAGTCGATCCCAAGGGTTTGAGGAGAAGGGAAATACTTTGGAAATGTTGATGACAACATATGTACAAGTGTGCTTAATAAAACTGAATGATGGGTTGTTATAAGATTTGTATGCGCTCTCCCAATAAAATGATTATATACTAAAAATTTGTTTACCTGGAGCACTATGTGCTCTTACAGGACTTTGTATAAGGGATCAAGTGGACAACAGCAAATTGTAAAGTGAGAAAACATGCTTAAGGATCAGGGAGGTCATACTAGTGCAGGAGGTCATGACTCAGACAATGAGCATCTGAACAGCTGCACAGCTCAAAGGGCATACTCCAGATCAAGGATAGTACAGGTCGGAACTATTGAATAGGTAGGTGTTATGCTGTGTCCCTTGTTATGTTGTTCTTATTATTGTTGTGAGTGGTGTTTATTTTTTTTCCTGTGTTAAAAATGTTTTTCTGAATATGAAGTCCAAGGATAGGTACATCTATGGAGAGACTAGCTAGAGGAATGGTTCCTTGGGGGAGTGTCAGGGGAGACTGCAGGGGAAATAGATTGCTGATGGTGATGACTGCAAGAAAGAAAGGAAAGTTCCAAAATTAACTGTGGTGATGATGGGACACCTCTTCTTGATGTATGTAACCAAATGATTGAATTGTAGGTGAATTATATGGCGATGGAGCTGCTTTAACAAGAAAAGAATTTTTTAAGCTCCTAAGCAGTGCAATTCAATACCAGTCTGCTCTGATATTCATGGACCATCCAAGAGTGGAAGTTGACTCAGTGGCATCTGGTTCATTTGTCATTGCCTTCATGTCTGCCAAGCTTAAAATTACCTATTAAGGGGCTGAGCCCCGGTGGCATAGTGGTTGAGTGCAGGACTGTGGCCAACTGGCTTGGCAGTTCAAATCCAGCAGCAGCTCTCCAGGAGCAAGGCTGGGCCTCCCACTCCCACCAAAGGACAGTGATGCCCCCCCCCCAGAAAAATTACTAAAAGAAGAAAAGAACTCATCAAACGAGTAAGTTCCTGAAGCTGGGGGGAGGAGAGAATGTCCTAATAATTTGACTGTACAAGAACTATGCTTGTTGGCTTCATTGTTGTAAAAAAGTAATGTATGATCACTGAAAGCTGTCATCTATTATACCCGATCTTAAGAAGTCGAACCTCCCCGACGATGCTATCACTAACCTAGGTCTAATTACTTCAACCAGTATGAGACAAAATAGACATTTCACTTAGTAGATTATAGAGAGGTACTTTGTGGGGGAGAGGGGTTTTCTAGTGAAATAAGCAGCCTTCAGAGATTAAATTTAAGCCCAATGCAGAATCTTAATATTCCTCAACATCTTGTGGCAGATATTCCATTTTTACATTGATGGAAGTGTTCTGTGTGAGGAAGTGTACTTTGAAAAATTCCCCCACCCTAAAATCAAGCACGCATTCATTCATGTTTTTCACTCCTCTAACTACTATATGTAAAGCTCCTACTGTGTCCCAGACACTTTTAGGAGCTGCGGACACAGAAGGGAATAAGACAGATTGGGTTCTAATTTTCCTGGAGCTATTGTTCTAATGAGCGTGGCGATGTACAAGTAGCAATGTAATGAATGAGACAATGCATTGTGGGGGGAAATAACATAGATGAGAAGAATCAAAGAACTGGGGAGTTGTGGGAGACACAGTTCTGAACAAGGGAGGCTGAGAACGTGACCAGTGGGCACTGCAGCTAGCTGAGGGAAGAGTGTCCCAGGCAAAGGGAACAGCCAGTGCAAAGGTTCTAAAGGAGAGTGTCCCTCACAAGTTCAAGAAAGGGCCAGAGTAGCTGCAGTTGAACAAGACAAGGAAGCTGGTGAAATGAGGAGAACAAGATCTTTGAGGTGAATCCAGATCACACAGGGCAGTGACAGTTTTCAATTTACCCTCCAGAAAACATGTGACAAGGTCTGTAGATATTTTTTGGGTTGTGACCGTGGGGGTGGGGGAGGGGGGAGGTTGGCATGGGGTGAAGGGCAGCTATCCAAACTATCCAGCTCCCTAAACCACGAAGGCTACAGTTGAAAAGCCCCGACGCTGTGGCTTCTAAGTCACTGTGGTGTTTGTGTTTGGTTTCTTGAAAAAGGTTCAGGCTCCTAACAATTTCAGGCATGACAGAAAGCAACACTACTCCATCCTAGACCATCCCCAATCGTCATTATGTATGAGCCCATTGTTATAAAACTATAAAACTTTGGAAAGGCAGGTTTCTGTGCCCAAAAGACCCAGAATAATATTGTATGGTGTATGTGTGTGTGTGTGTGTGTGTGTGTGATGGTAGTTTACATCACAGTAGTTTGTTTCATCAGATATTTCATTTACTTTATTCTGGTCACCCTTAGACCAAGACTATAAGTAATCTCACAGTCCCGCAGTCATCTGCCAGGAGAAGTCAGACAACCACTTATTCAGGTAAGTTTGGGAAAAGTACGCCAGTTTCTACCTCACTATGTCAATGTCAATGTCAAGTCTCCCCCTTTGGGGGTCGAATGACCCTTGGACAGGGGTCGCCTGATTCATAACAGTAGCAAAATTACAGTTATGAAGTAGCAACGAAAATAATTTTATGGTGGGGAGGGTCACCCCAACAGGAATTGTATTAAAGGGTCACAGCATTAGAAAGGTTGAGAATGACTGCACAAGGACCTATATGGGAGGGAGATTAGGCTTTCTGCTCTGACTCAGAAACCCAGGGACAGTTCTATCTTGTTCTGAGGGGTCATGATGAACCCTCAACTCAATGGCAGTGACCTTATTTTTTTGGTTTTTCAGGACCTATATAAGCATTGAATGACTTTGTATCCCCAAGGTTGGAGATTCAAACCCACCAGCCACTCTACAGGAGGAAGACGAGACTGTCCACTCCCATGAGAAGTTGTCACCTCAGAAACCCTAGAGAGGGTGGCTATGAGTAAGAAACAATTCGATGGCTGTGGGACTTTATGACCTGTGTAACTGTCACCTCTGTGTAAGTGGGACATGGTCTTCTTATTGATATATTTCCTATTCTAACTTTGCATTGAAACCCTGAGGCTTGCAGTTCTACTGGGACATGCAGGGAGTCATCATGAATCATAACAGATTCAGAGGCCAGGAACAATGACACACGCATATTTTTTTTAATTTTCTGTTTATGGCAATACTTGATATAAAAGATGATACAATATACAAATAAGTAAAACTTAGCATAACAGACATGGTTCTTGATCACCTGGCTCCAGCCTGCCTTTTCTGTCTTGTTCTCAGTCCTTTTTCACCTCTCAGTAAAGCTTGATGGTCAGCAAACCTAGAGAGAGAGGAGTCTTCCAAGGACTTGTCCTTGACTTCTTTATAAGCAAAACTTACAAACTCAGCTGTGCTTTCTTCCTTAAACAAAGCAAACCAGAAACACACCCCTTCTCTTTTGTCTATCCAGCAACATCAGGTTAAACAGAAACATGCCAGACTGCTAGACACTCAATTATATCCTCCATAAAGATTGCTTGCATTTTGTGATCTCATTAAACCTCTTCACCTCTCTATCAGGTAGATCTCACCATGTCCACTTTATGGATCAAGAACAGACCTAAGAGGTCAAAGCAAACGCATAAGTAGTCCCAGTTGGCAGGTGTCAGGCCCCAATTCTAGTTGGGTCATCTGTGTCAACCTCAGAACCCTTTCCATCTATGGCTATAGATCATACCTCAGCTGTTGTGACAATGGGTGCAGGTGAGGGCAGACATTGTTCTTATTACAAATAACCACAACCAACCTCTGTGGAGGAGCCCTGGTGGTGTAGCGGTTATGAGTTGATCTGCCAGGTCAGCGGTTTGAAACCACCAACTACTCAGTGGCTGAGGAAAGGAAGGACTTCCTCTGCTCATAAAGTTACAGTCCCGGAAACTCCCAGGAGCGGTTCTACCTTGTCCTATGGGGTCCCTAGGAGTCAGTATCAACTGGATGGCGGAGAGTTGACCTCTGTGGTATTGTCCTTGCTCCTGATTTCTCTGATTTTGCCCCTCCTCTCTGGCTATCAGACAACCTCCTCAAGCTCTGTCTTTTTTTTTTTAATTTTTTTTGGGGGGGCATCATTGCCTCTGGTGGTCATGGGCGCTACCCAGTGCTACTCCCGAGAGCTGCTGCTGGATTTGAACCACCAAGCCCATGGGCCTCTGTCCTTTTGTCTTGCTGGTTCTAATGTCCCAGAGTCTTAAGAAGAATGGCCCTGTTTACTCCAGTAAAGAAAAGTATCAAAATATCAAAATTATATATATGTGTGTGTGTGTGTATCCTCCCTGAAGACTGAGAGACTTTTTGGTATGTAAAGTGCCTACCCACTCCTGACCAGGCAGGGATTCTGACTGAGGACCCTTCTCCCTCCCCCCACCCCCAAGAGTTCTAGGTATTGACAGAATTAAACTGACTCTTTGATGGGCTGTTTGTGAGCTGACTTGCTGGAAAGTCTACACAGTAGAGGGCCTTCATCTACTTCTTCATCCATCTCTGATGATCGTCTTCCCTCCCCAAAAATAAACTCACTCTCATTGAGTCAATGCCGAGTCGTAGCAATTCTACATGACAGGGTAGACGTGTCTTTGTGAGTTTCTGACTAACTTTACTCAAGAGTAGAAAGCCCGGTCTTTCTTCCATGTAAGTCAAGGATGGTTCAAGCTGCTGATCTTGTAGAACAAAGCCCAGCTTATAACCACTATGGCCTGAGACCGCTTTAAAAGTGTCTGGATCACAGAAAGATAGTAGTAGCGTGAACTAGGATGAAGGGGGCAATCCCAAGCCAAGAGGTGACTAACAGTCTCCTGCACCTTTGAAAATGGAAAGGAGACTCAAGCCATTTCTCCCTCAAATCCTCCCCCTCCAGGCTCATGTTGACTTCTTCCTGGTTTGTCCAATTGTTTTCCCTACTTCTCTAGACACGTTTGAGCTATGCCATCATATAAAGTGTGGGGGTGTGTGAGAGTTTAGGGAAGTCTCAGGAAGGGAAGGACAAAACTCTGAAATGCTAGAGCCCCATGTTAGTTACCTATGTCCAGCTCTTCCTTCTATGGGAGTCTATGTGTACACACAGTGGAGCCCCCCATATATAAAATTCCCCACCAAAACATACTTCACATCTCAGTGTCAGGAAAATCCCTGCGTGCTCTAAGATACTGGGGTATGTTCTCCTAAGGACAGCATGAATCACATAACTGAGTGTGTTTCCCTCTAAAGAGCCCAGTCCTGTTGAAGACACAGCCCAGTCTTTCCAATGTCAAGGGAAAGTTGGCTGTCTCTCAGCTTCCCCAGAGTGATGGGTCACGAGTAGAGCACATCTCACCCCAGGTCTCTGCTGAGAGCCAGGAATGCCTGCTTCCAGAGGTAAAATGTAACAATGCAGAAGGCCTTTCAACCTAGTTCTCCTTATACTGATCAAGAGCTGGCATTCATTCTTTAACAGAAAGTTCTAGAACCTAGATTTACTCCTAGTTTCATCCAGAAGCCTCTAGCCCAGCTGCTTATGAAGATAGTTTGGAGAAAGTGGGTTTTCGTCAGGTCCTTTACCCGAGAGCTTACATTGCCTTGGTTGCATAGAGGGTTGCACACTGGGCTGCTGACTACAAAGGTAGCTGTTCGAACCCACCCACCACTCCATGGGAGGATTTGCTCCTGTAAAGATGCAATGCCAGCTGAACCCTCTTGGTGCAGTGGTTGTGTGCGGGACTGCGGCCCACAGGGTTGACGGTTCAAATCCAGCAGCAACTCTCTGAAAGTAAGGCTGGGCTTCCTACTCCCACCAGGGCAGTGATGCAAAAAAAAAAAAAAAAGATGCAATGCCTTGGAAACCTTAGGGACCAGTTCTACTCTATTCTCACGGGTTGTGATAAGTCAGATTAGACTCAAAACAGTGACTGTGATTTGGATTTGTTCTATCATTCTAAGCAGACACCTCAGAAGAAAAGCAATGAGTCTTGACTTGCTTCTATAGTCACTCAGGAAAGTCACTTCTGCCCGAAGGGAACAGTTCCAATGCATTGGACCTGAGTCTGTTGAGAGGGAGACCCCAGAATCCTTGTCCTAATAACCTTCCGCCGATGACCTATCATCCCATGGGAACCAAAGTGGTGTAACTTGGTTCCAAAATCACATGGCCCCCAGGAGCGGCAGTTATCGCCATGGGCCATGCTTGCTTCAGCACAAGTGAGTCAGAGCTACAGGTTGAAGATTAATCTAGCATGTTCTTTCAGATAGAGCTCAGTCTTTTACTAAATATTAATTTCGCATCTAAAGTCACCCCCCGCCCCCGTGGCACAGCCATTATGTGCTCAGGAGCTAACAAAAAGGTTATCCATTTCAAAACCACACAGAGGCTCCAGAAAAGAAACAGCTCTAAATCCTAAAGCCCTCACTGCAGAGCAGTAAACAAACACATTGTGGTACAATCATACTATGGAATCTTATGCAGCAATTAAAAAAAATGACAACTCTCAAAACTTGAGGCAAACCTAGAGAACATTATGATTAGCAAACTCATATTCAGTCTCATAAAGATCAACATTTAATATTCTTCTACAGAAAATCAAAGAAGACATGACTGATGACTACAAAGAAGTGGGAACACTGAAGAGAGAGAAATGGGGGGTGAGAAGACAAAAAATAGATGGTTTAACATGGAAAAAATAAGTAATTGATGGATTCACTAAAAAATGCTTCATGGGAGAAAAAATGCCCTTTAGATTCCTTACCCTCAGGTCAAAATATTGATTCGAGTGACTAAAAAAGGAAGAAAAGAAAAGAAAAGTGGGGCTGAGCCCCGGTGGTGTAGTGGTTGTGCACGGGACTGAGGCCCACTGGGACGGAGCTTCAATTCCAGCAGTGGGGCTGGGCCTCCTACTCCCACCACCGGAGAGCGATGATTGCTACCCCCCCCCCAAAAAAAAAAAAGAAAAGAAAAGTGGACATAGAGTCATTAATGACATACAAGTTCATTTCAAACCTAAAAAGACCTATCTGTTCCCATCAAGATGAAGCCACGAAGAACCACTGGGTTCACTCTACTCTATCACAGGGGGTCCCAACAATCAACCATCACCTGGGTGGCACCTAACAATAGAGGTAGAAGAAATAATCTAGACATAAAATTTTAGGGAACATCGGAGAATTGGGAGTGCAGTTTTAAAGTATCTATTTATGCCTCTCACCGTGCCCAGGCCACACAAGAATACCTGGAACTCAGCCACTTAAACAAATGTCTCCCTTTCTGGGAACACAGAGTGCCATCTCCACAGAATATTTGATGTGAATTACAGTTTGTTAACTTCTTGCCTATTGGCTGGGTCTGCTTCCTCTATTACTCATGATTCATGTAGCTTAACCAATATATGCCTGAGGTTCATAGCTCCTAGTTTTAATTCCCCATTAGTCTTCAATATTCGATTAGTCTTGCTCTTCAAATTTACTCATTGCACATGGATTCATTTATTTAAATCAAAGCCAATTTAGAAACTTACAGACCACTTAAACATGACAGCCAAAACTTGACACCTTCACGACTTCCTGTCATTCATTCTCCAGGCTGAAATGTTAAATTTAAAATAGCAGCAGTAATGAGAGTCCTGCTTTTTCCTTCCAAAGGACCTTCAGATTTCATTACCCAGGAGAGAAAAAGCAGAAGAGTCCATTAGGGATTCTTTTTTTACCCCATCCCCCTCCCACTGACCCAGTAGAGAATTTTTAAGAGCCTTTCTTCTTAAAGTCAGATGAAAGGCTTGGTAGGATGGAGTTGCTACAAAAGTGGTCTCCAGCCTGGTTCTACCAGCGTCCACCATCAGCAAGACTCTGGAGACCAGTCTTGGCCTTTCCATCACTGACATCTTTGTATTTATTTGCTGCAGTATTCTAACGCATTAGGCAAAATGAATGTCCCTCCAATACTGTCTCTTTCTGGAATTCCCTGAAAACAAATCAAGTTACCTGATCCCACCAGTAAACAACAATCTTCGACTTTCATACTTTAAAATTCCATTTCAGACTTCTAGTAGTTATTTTCTTCTGCCACAATAAAGAGAAAAGAAGCTTTGATCAAATAGATGCTTTGATGTGTAAATGATTGATGAGCAGAAATGAGAACACAGCTCTTCTCTGACACTGTCAGTGTCACCATGAGTCAAAATTGGTTTGATGGGCACTGATGGGCAAGAGAACCTGCCCCACGTCTCCACGTCCTCCTCAAGTGACCTCAGTTGAGTACAGAGATGATAAACCAGGGGCAACTTTTTTTCCACCTTGGTCAAAGAAGGGGAGCAATGCCTGTATATCCTTATTAAGAGCCCCCGATTCTTTGATGCTTCAAACACTCAGATTACTGTGGGTCTACATTTTTGATGAGGAGTTTTGGTGGTGTAGTGATTAGGAGTGGGCAGTTAACTTCAAGGTTCACAATTCTAAACCGCTAGGTGCTCCTTGGAGAAAGATGGGGATTCTGTTCCTATAAAGAGTTACCATCTCGGAAACTCCCAGTGACAGTTCTACCCTGTCCTATAGAGCTGCCATTACTTGAAATGACTCCCAGTGACAGTTCTACCCTGTCCTATAGAGCTGCCATTACTTGAAATGACTCCCAGTGACAGTTCTACCCTGTCCTATAGAGCTGCCATTACTTGAAATGACTCCCAGTGACAGTTCTACCCTGTCCTATAGGGTTGCCATGACTTGAATAGGCAATGGTTGCTCTCCTTTGGGACTAGCAGTCCCTGGATGGTTGCTTAGAGGGTCAGCTACTAACTGAAGGGGTGACCGTTCACACCTACCAGGAAGTTCCTTCTCAGAAGGAAATCTTGGCCAGCTATTGTGGTTGTTGTTAGGTGTGTTGTTGAGTAGGCTGTGACTCACAGCAACCCTGGGTACAACCAAAAATCACTGCCCTGTCCGGTGCCTTCCTCATGATCAGGGGTTTTTTGAGACTTTTGTTCCAATCACTGGGTCAACCCATCTCCTGGAAGATCTTTGTCTTCCCTGGACTTCACTTGACCAAGAAGGAAGTCCTTCTCTAGGGATGCAGCTTCCTGATGAAATGACCAAAGTATGTGAGACAGAGTCTCACCGCCCTCAGAATTTCTCCAACACAGATTCATTCATTTATGTGGAAGTCCACAGTATCATTAGTAGTCTTAGCCAACACCATAAATGGAAAGGGAACAATTCATCTTTGATCTTTGTTTTTCACTGTTCAGTGGAGACATTCTATCATGTCATGAAAACCTGTGGCATTAAATGCTTACTACTTTCATCATTTTATTCTTAAACAAAAGGCAAGTTATGTTGAATGGATGTGTTTGTCCTGAATAATTATAAAATAGATATTCTAGTTATTTCCCAAAGAACCATATCAGAATAGCTCACACGGGGTTGATGAAAGAACCAGGTAAACTCATAAACAAGTCAGGCCTGGAATGCTTTCAAAATGTTTTTCTATTGGTAATAATCAGAGGAAGCATTTTCATTCTTCTGGTAATTGAATCCTCCACTGTTGAGATGTTTTAAAAATCTGCATCAGAAGCCTGAGTGTAAGGACAGTAGCAACACAACCTGCTCATACCTTCCTTTCAAGAATGTCTAGGTTACTGTTATCACCGATTCACCATTTTGATGCTTGTGGCTCATTTTGCTGCTTATCAACACACTTATGGTTCATTGACAGCCTTCAGACAGAAGGCTGGGTTTTGATGTTTTTCTTGGGAGACAAAAATCATATGGAATCCCATAGAGTCTCCAGATCACTGCCTAATGGCAGAGATGAAGAAAACATCAGTGTCACAGGCTTTGGCTGGAAAGTTGTTTGGTTAGGACAGGTCCACACAGATGTTGAGAAGATGTTAAACGTTAAGTTTCTCCCAAAGGCATATTCACCACATATCTGCCATACATGAGTATGTAGGGAGAACAAACTCTGAGTCTTAGTTTTCCAATTAAAATTTAGAGCTTTCAATCAGAGAGGAAAGCCAAAGAAACAAGATGATATGAGTTGGTTTGAAACCCCAACTTCTCAAAGGTTGCATACATGGACTTTCATGATGGAATGGGGTTCAAGGTCACTGTGGCTTCTCAAGGCTTTGGGGGGGCTGCTTGAGAATCAAATCAGCTTTATTTAATATCACATCAGTCTTTGAGCTTGACTCAGAGGCCATCTGCCTTTCATGCTTCTGAATTTGTGAGTAATAGAAACCAAGCCTTAGCCTCAATTGGGTGGCGGGTCTCACCTCCCCAAGCTCATGTCCCTGTTCCTGCACCCCACACCTCCAGGACACACCTGTGTTCTAGAATTATCTCTGATTTGCTGACAGCAACCCTAGACTAAACTAAGCTCACCCAGTTTTAATGATATATAACACCTTAATGTGCTACTGGGTTGTTGGAAGGATTTTTAGGAACATTTGCATTTAAATAGGAAACCATGTTTTTATTACAGAGAAGTTAAATTCAAATAGCAGGTTCCAGGCTTCCTGCCAGGGAAATTTGGGATGAAGGGGGTCTCCCTAAATACCCTTGACTCTAATAGCACACACTTACCCCCTGCTCGCTGCCATCTGTCCAGCCCGGCATGTACAATGGGGTTGTATCCTTGTAGCATGACCTTTAATTTCAACAAGTTTTCCCTTCAAAAAGAAATTTCAGTTCTTCAGCAAAGGCCTTCATAATAAAAATTCAAATAGTTTCAATGAGCCCTTCCTACCACTGTGAGTGTTGGTAAAGAATATTGAAAGTGTCCTGGACTGCCAGAAGAACAAACAAATCTGTCTTGGAAGAAGTACAGGCAGAATACTCCTTCTAAGCAAGGATGGGGAGACTTTGTGCTCAGGAAAGACGTGTGCCTGGAGAAGGGCCCCAGGCTGGTAAAATAGAAGGCCACTGAAAAATAGGAGGACCCTCAACTGCTCCTATAGGCTCATAGATCAGAACAATTGAGTGGATGGTGCAGTACCAGGTAGAGCTTCGTTCTCTTGGCCATGGAACTACTATGAGTGGAAGTGAACCGGACAACTCTTAATAGCAGGTCAACAGTATCGCAGGTGCTGCTCTGAGCATTTCCTCTGTTCATATGCTTTGTTTTTGCCCAGTTTTCTGTCCAAATATTGTGACTGCGTAAAAGTAAGATATGTCTATGACAGTTCTGAAGTCCTACATAATTGATGACCTTGGGATCCTGAATAGCTCTGAAACGTTCCACACTGACTCTGTTGATTCCCTGCAAGAATGTCAGGCCAGTCTCTTCTTTGCCTTTCCTTCCATGCATGAGGCCCGCTGCACTTATCACATAACCTCCTCCGTCTGAGGTTTGAGACATGATGGGAACAGTCTGCCCAGAAATGGTGTGGAAACCAACCACCGTCCTAGAGAAGAAAGTCAATTGCACTCATGGTTGTGACCCCGAAGGACCTGTGGTCACCTTGCTCCATTTATCCATTATTGAACAGCTGTGGCATTCCTTTGAGAGCTTTCGGGTCTCTTCTGGAGCCGGCTTCTCTCCGCCTTACTGAACTTGAAAATACTCCACTGAACCGCAGATTTCTCATTAAACTAGACACTCTCTGTCATGGTGAACTTAGAGTGCACCCCTGCCTGCATCTTAGGCTCCAAGAGCCCATTAAGAAAGGAAGTTGAGGACAGAATGAGTCCCCTGCTTCCCATAAGAAGCAGACAACAGGTTTAGCCCAAGTGTCTTGGGACTATTCTAAGACAAGAAGGAAAACCTGATCTGAAAGAAGAAAAACCCTTACCTTGACTCTCTCTGGTAGATGAGGGATAGTCACCCAATGCACCAACCAAGGGCCTTCTGCCTCGGGTTATATGTTCCCAACCTGGCTTCTGGACATCAAGTTCTGGTCAGAAGAAGCCCGGTTGGTGCAATGGTTAAGTATTAGGCTGCCAACTAAGAGGTTGGTGGTTCAAACCCACCCTGTACTCTGCGGGAGAAAAATGTGACATTCTACTCCTGTACAGATTGGTGTTGAGCCTAGGTGCTGTCGAGTCACTAAAACACTGCTCAAACCTGGAACCCATTGCTATTGCTAGTATCTATCCATCTCCTGAGGATCTTCTTCTTTTTCACTGATATTCAACTTCGACAAGCAAGCTGTGCTTCTCCCGGGGTTGGTGCCTCTTGATAACCGTTCCAAAGTACTGTATATATTTGTGAATAAGGCGAATTTTTCAGCACATTTTTAAATCATTCAATTGGAAACTCATACAACCCTTAACACAATCCATACATCCACCCATTGTATGTCAAACGTATTTGTACATCCATTGCCATCATCATTCTCAAAATATTTGTTTTCTATTGAAGACCTTGGCATTGGCTTCTCATTTTCCCCCTCTCCCTACCCCCCTCCCTTATGAACCCTTGATAATTTATGAATTATTATTACTTTGTCATATCTTACACTGTACAATGTCTTCCTTCACCCACATTTCTGTTGTCCAAATTCCAGGGAGGAGGTTACATGTAGATCCTTATAATCAGTTCCCCCTTTCTATGTTCACCCTCCTAGTGTCACCACATTGACCGCTGGTCTTAAAGGGATCATGTGTCCTGGATTCCCTGCTTCTGGTTCCTCTATGTACCAGTGTACATCCTCCAGTTTAGGTAGAATTTGGTTCATGATAGTGGGGAGGAGGAAGCATTGAAGCACTAGAGGAAAGTTGTATGCTTCATCATTCAGTACATTTTTAATGCAGCTTTTGTGGCAAAATTAGGTGACTCAGCTGATATGCAGGTCAGCTTATACTCAAGTATATGCAGTAAGTGAGACAAGAGCTTGCCATCCTTGCTTCAAAGGAGCATTCTGGCTACACTTCCTCCAAGACAGATTTGTGCATTCTTTGAGCAATCCATGGCATTCTCAGTGTTCCTCACCCATACCATAATTCCAGTGTATCTATCCTTGGTCTTCCTTATTCATTGACCAGCTTTCACACATATGTGATGTGCTTAAAATGACTGTGGATTGAGTCGGGCACCCTTTAGTCCTTAAAATGACATTATTGCTTCTTAACATTTTAAAGAGGTGTGGGGTTATTTTGCAACAAATTTACACAATATCATCAGAGTTGGTTTTTTGACTGCTGTTTTCCACCGTTGTTGAGTGTAAATCCAAGTGAAATCAAGTCCTTGACAATTCCAGCATTCTTTCTGGGTATCATGAGGTTGATGATCCATCCAGCTGTCAGGATGCTGTTTCCTTTATGTTGAAGCAAAATCCATACTGAAGGCTGCAGTGTTTGTTCTTCATCAGGAAAGACTTTCAAGTTGTCGTTCCCATACACGAGCAAGATTGTGTCATCTGCATAGCACAGGTTATTAAAGCATCGTCTTCCCATCCCGGGCTTTGTTCTTCATCATACAGTTCAGTCCAGCTCTTAGGAAAGCTTTGCGTATAAAACAAACTGGAAACCGATGACACAATTCTACTCTGTCCTACAGGGTTAGCATGGACTGGAGAGCAACAGGTTAGGTTGTGTTGGGAACCAGGGTGTTGAAGAAGGAATAATGATGTCAACACTGCTGTATAAGTGTGTTAAGGCAGTAGTTCTCAACCTTCCTAGATGATGTCAACACTGCTGTATAAGTGTGTTAAGGCAGTAGTTCTCAACCTTCCTAATTCCACAACCCTTAAAACAGTTTCTCATTATTTTTGTTGCTACTTCATAACTAAAATTTTGCTTCTGTTATGAATTGTCATGGAAATATCTGATATGCAGGATGTATTTTCATGATGACAAATTGAGCATAATGAAACATGTTCATCATGGCAGCATAGTGATTAAACGAGAGCAATATGTAACTATATATTATGAAATATTTATGCATTTTCTGATGGTTTTAGGCAACCCCGGTGAAAGGGGTCATTTGACCCCCAAAGAGGTCACGACCCACAGGTTGAGAACCACTGGTGTTAAGGCCTGGTGTGCAGTCTTTACTCTGAAGACCTACCCATCCAAACATAAGCGATGCTGGGAAAACTCGTCACCTCAAGAGGAAGTGAAGGCGGGAGTTGGTGTGAGTGATCATTGGATTCTTTACCATCATTGGGTTTCAAGGAGGGGAAATGCTGATTTCATTTATGGTGTCCTCCATGAGGCAGTAAAAAAAGTAAACTATTTAAAATCTCAGCCCTTGTGTGCCCATCTACCACATTGTGTGGGACTAAAAGGAGGATCTCACAGAGGGATTCTCACCTCAGATAATCTCCTGTCTTGCTTCATCATGCTTTCACTGACTAATCTGCAGAGCTTGATCGCCAGACCACTTTTCCTAGTCAGCACACACGCAAACCACCACAGTACAGGAAGATAAAGAGCCACCCCCTGTCTGTCAATTATCTGTAAAAGACTCATGGTGCAAGGTGGATCAATGGGCTGTAGTGTAGCCAAGGGTAAACCAGGCCTGCGCCATTGCAGATTCTGCACTGCAATGAACCTTTAAGAGCTTGTGATTGGTTGAATGGTAAAGTATTTGCAGCAAAGACAAGCCTCAACTTTCTGAAGAGGTTATAAACAGATGTTGCCCTTTTTCTATACACATCTGTATGAGGCCGAATTTTCTTTCTAAACTGCAACCAAAACTGGGAGAGGGTGGACACAGTACAAGTATGAAAACCTACCTATTCCAAACTGAACATGAAAGCGATCTGTAAAGCCAAAGACAATGTCACCCTTTTCACTATATGGAACAGTTTCAGTTTTTTGACTGTTGACACTTTTTCGGTTTTCAGTTGGTTTTTGTTGGGGGATTTTTGTGCATGCGAAGTGTGTTCTTTGACTGTGATAAGAATTGTATAAGCCCCCATAAAATGATTTTTAATGTGCTCTTATAGAAGGCAAAAAGCATTTAAATACTGGCATGTACATAGGTAAATATATCTATATATGATGATGGGGAAATAGATCTACATGGACATATTTATAGGTTTGGGACTAAGGCAGCAGTTGGACATTGGGCCTTCACTCAAGTACCTCCTGAGCCAACTTTTCAACAACTAATATCAGTTTTGTAACATCACACATTTGTCGCATGGGAGATACTGCATCATTGAGATATACAGAACTTCCACATATTGACACAAATTTCTTTACTCGGTATTTTTAAAAGTTCCACTTCTGTCAATATCATCCCCAATCATATCAGACAAATACTACTAAATTGTCATTCCATGATGCACACTTTCCCAACAGGATCGCTGAAGACAAAAATGTGCATATGCAATTGCGGTGAAGAATGCTGATGGTGCCCGACTATCAAAAGATGCAGCATCTGGGGTCTTAAAGGCTTGAAGGTAAAAAAGCAGCCATCTAGCTCAGAAGTAACAAAGGCCACATGGAAAAAGCACACCAGCCTGTGTGACCACAAAGTGTCAAAGGGATCAGGAATCAGGTATCAAAGAACATAAAATAATATTGTGTGCCCACCTTCACATTGGGATCACTGAAGACAAATGTATGCATAAGCAGATGTGGTGAAGAAAGCTGACGGTGCCCAGCTATCAAAAGATATAGCATCTGGGGTCTTAAAGGCTTGAAGATAAACAAGCAGCCATCTATCTCAGAAGCAACAAAGCCCACATGGAAAAAGTACCCCAGTCAGTGTGACCACCAAGTGTTGAAGGGACCAGAAATCATGCATTAAAGAACTAAATATTATTTTATTGTAAATGGGGGGTGGAGTATAGGTTGAGAATCCAAAAGCAATCTGTAGGTAACAGACTTCCCCTTACAGAGGGGTCCCAGTGAGGAGACAAACCAGCTAGGGTGCAGTGTAACAATGATGAGGCATACAACTTTCCTCTCGTTCTACAATGCTGCCTCCATCACGCTATCATGATTCCAATGCTAACTTAGAAATCCAGCTAGACCGGAGGATGTACACTGGTACAGATAGAAGAGGAAACAGAGGGAATTCAGGACAGATGATCCCTTCAGGAACAGTGGTGAAAGTGGCGATACCAAGAGGGTAGAGAAAAGGTGGGGTAGAAAGGGGGAAACTATTATAAGGATCTACATAGAACTTCTTCCCTGGGGTACGGACAACAGGGAAGTGGGTGAAGGGAGACATCGGACAGAGTAAGATATGATAAAATAATAATAATTTATAAATTATCAAGGGTATATGAGGGAATTAGGGAGGGAAATGAGGAGTTGATGCCAGGGGCTTAAATAGAACGCAAAAGTTACAAGAATGATGAAGGCAATGGATATACAAATATGCTTGACACATAATGGACTTATGTATGGATTGTGGTAAGAGTTGTATGAGCCCCTAATAAAATAATTTTTAAGTGTGTTCTTAATGTGCTTGACACAATAGATGGATGGAAGGATGGATGGACAGTGATAAGAGTTGTATGAGCCCCCAATAAAACGATTTTAAAAAGAAAAAAAATGTGTTCTTGTTTATTAGCATCCCATGGGTTTATTGCCAGCTTAAAATTAATAGACCTATCTTTTTAATTCCTCCCTTTAGTTTAATATGGCAGCTTGCCACAGCTATAGTCCAGTAAGCAACAGCTCCCTGGAGTCCTGGATAATTTATAAGCATGTAAAGGGGGTTGGCCAACAAGGAGCCCTGGTGGTGTAGTGCTTACAGGCTGCACTACTAACTGCAAGGTCAGCAGTTCAAAACCACCAGCTGCTCTGCAAGAGAAAGATGAGACTTTCAGTACTCAAAAAGAGTGACCATCTCAGGGACACAGGGGCAGTTCTCCTATGTCCTGTGAGGTCGGTAGGAGTTAGAACTGACTCGATGGTACTGAGTGTGGGGGAAGTCAAAGAATTTTGTAAACGAAGCTATCACCACTGCCCTACACGGTGGCAACCCTTCCAGGTGAGTTCATAACTCACGAGGCAGAAGCTGGGAGCGAACTTAGCAGACAGAGTACCAGGAAAGGCCAGGGGCTGAGCTACTTTGGAAGAGCAGGCCAGTAACCAAGAACTGGTGGCTACTGAGCCCACTCGGACTCACGGCTCCCCCATGGGGTGTCAGCGAGGGCTAGCTCCCTCGGGTTTCCAATGGTTGCCTTTTCAGGAGCAGGACTCCAGGACGTTCCTCTGTGGCACCCTGGGAAAGGCCAGCCCGTCCGTCGGTGGGGAAGTGAGCAAGGTCCCCCTCGGCCTCACCCGTGGACTCTAAAATGCACTGCTGGCTCCAACGCTTCGCAACCCTGGAGGACACGGTCAAGCCTCATGGGAGCAGACAGTCTCTTCTCTCTCCCCAGGAGCAGCTGGTGGGTTTGAACTTTGGGCCTTGCAGTTAGCAGCCCAACACACAGTTCACCAAGCCACACCACCAGGGCTCCTTCCCAGGACGACAGACAGGTGATACACTCCCCTAAAGCGACCAGCGCCAGGAGGGACTGGATATGGTGCCACAAATAAGTTCTCACACCTTGGCCACCCTGCTACATTGTCTCCCAGACCCCTGTTTCCTGAGGGTTAAAAATAATAGTAGAGCAGAGGCCTCGAAACACTCTGTCCACGCTAAATCCTAACACCCCGCAAACTTCGCCGTGACGAAGCCCTCCCTCTGATGAATCTGAAATGTCACTCCCACCAAGGTCTTGGCCGCTATTTGCTAGTGTTTGCTCTCCTTGGGGACATCCATTCATAATTATTTTGTTAAATCATTTATAACAAATGACTGGAAGAGGCTGGCCTGTTTTCGTGCAGGCACTGCCGATGCGCTGTTCGATAACATAAAAGGCGACGATGGCCTTTGGATTGCATTAATAGCCAGGATTATCATTCACACACAAATCAATGGCATTCTGGATGGCTCATCCCTAACACATTAAGAGAGCAGAGAGGCAGCTGGCCTGCACTTGGGTTTATGAGCTCGCCGGCTGATGTGTTTCTCATCATTACGATTCTATTTTTATTGTCCACAAAAGCACTTTCTCCCTTCGTGGTCCACAGTGCACTTTCTCCAAGTAAAATCCATGGGAGAGATCATGCTCCCTTTATTAGCAAATAAATTTATGTCAAAATCCCTCTTACAGCCATCTAATCCAAAGCATTTGTTTCTTCCCCAGCTCAAAACTTTTTAATGAGCACCGTCTATAATCTACTTACTCGGTCAAGAAAAAAGTTTACCCTCTCCACTAACAGGACAATTGCTTAGAATAAATTAGCCTCCTCTCTGCGTTGCCACTGAGGACAGGGTCACCAGGTACGCTCCCATCCTTGCTGAGTCCCACCCGTTACATCAGGGAGAAATTTCTCCCTGATGCTCACAGGACCGTGGCAGTCTCACCCCACCCCACCATCAATAGAACTGTTACAAAGCTTCTCACGCAGCATGCCCACCGCCAGCTGCTCTCCTGCAGAGGGGAAGTGGATGCTGTGGGCGTCCACTGGTTCTCCTTTGAGTCTTTGTGGGCTCCCTTTTCTACCCCGCACGACATTTTCCTTTCTATTAACCCTCCTGAGTCACTGCGGCTTCCCTGTGCCCCTGCCCTGAGAGCCTTTGTGTTTGCTGGAATGGAGACTGAAGAAGCCTCTCTCTGAGAAGGGGTGAAGGGTATGACCTTCCCTCCCACTCGTCACCCCTCCCACCTGCCCACCCTGCGGAGGGCAGCCGTGGTTCCAAGTCAGCAGGAGGGTGGTCCCCATGGCGCTGCCGCCTCAAATTATTCTGATGGAATTCTTTTTGAAATGATAGAGAAACGATGGACAATGCGCCTGGAGAGGTTTCCACGATGCTCCAGGGCACACTCTCTGAGATGGAAAATCAGAGAAATGGTTCCAACTCATTATTGGACAATCACCAGCATGCCACTTAGTCCTCATGCTCCACAGTCCTCACAGAGATGGGGGAGTGGGGATTCAAAACTGAGTGGGGAAATGGGATGCATAGATCATGGAATTTTCACATGAACTTCATGAAGCCCCTCCTAGAAACTCAAAGTATACACCTAACTCGAATGCCCCAGAATGCGTTCCCTATGGCACTTTTGTTTCTGCTTGGGCTGTGTCCTCGTGTGCCTAAGGGGTCTGTCTCTCAGCTTGAATTGGGTATCGAGCACCAGGCTCAACAATGTTACGCTGGACACAGACTGAACAAGACCTGGGTGCTAACCTCAGGGAGCGCACCACCTCAGACTCCCCTGGGCAGCAGTGTTCAGGGATCCCTGTGTCTGTCATGGCTAAAGCTACATAGCTGTGTGGCTGGACCATCATTCTCAGTGCTGACCGAGAGGATGCAACCATACTCCATTTTGTGATCTGACCTGAGCAGCCAATCAGTTGGAAGAAGAGTTGATTTTCCTGGGACTCATAGCACTTTGGGGGACAAGATAGAACTTCCCACAGGTTTTCTTACTCGTTAGAGAAATAGATCACGCTTTCTCCTTTGGAGCTGCGGATGGGTTTGAACCACTGAGGTTTCAGTTAGTTGTCAAGCACATAGGCAATCGTGACACTTGGGTCCCTCCCGGGCACTTACCTGCCATTGAATGAAAGACCACTTTGGTGACAAAGTTCAAGTGAGAAAGGCTGGTCAAGATCCAGGGATATGGAGGGGAGGAGTTGGGGTGGCTTGTTCATAAAAAGAAGAAATATCAGAATGAAATCTGGCTGCCATAAGTGTTTTCCAAACTCTGGAGCTCCTTCATAGCACTACAGTAACTATGTGACAAACTCGCCTCAGGAAGATGAAAACCAGGTCATTCTTGCCAAGCACCCATCATCTTGGAATTGTGAAATATCCTTTAAGCAAAGTACATCTGACAGAAGAGCAATGAACCCCATTACCAAATAAGAATAGTGTGGAAATCATAGAGTTGCTTTTATGTGGATGGATGATCTAATCAAAAGATTTAAAAAACTATTAGGGCCATAAAAGCAAATCGTTCCAGCATGCTTGTGTTTGCTTTATGCTCTGGAGGGGATTCTGACCCTGGCTGGAAGGTTGGACTCCATCATTTCTCACTGTAAAAAGGAAGCAATGTGATCGCAATCATCTTCGAACGCTGGCAAATGACTCCTGAGTCACCATAGCCACCTTGTTAACAAGAAAGAAAACAGGTGAATCTCTTTTCTGTTGGGGTTCAACTCCAAGCATCTTTCCATCACTACAGGACTACAGGATTTCTCTCCAAGATCCCTTGTGATAGGTCCTGAATGAATCCACTCATTCCCACCTAAACATTCTCTTAGCTATCATTGTGGGATTAATATAAGACTTTTCCACAACTCTATCTTCTCCAAAGTTTTACCAAATATTAGAAGCTGGTTGTCAGCACTTGATGGTAGGTCAGATGCTTAGAGATATTCTCCCTAAAGGCTCAAGCCATCCAGACGCCATTGTCTCGCCCACAAAAGGTAGGGCTCACCCCCCTGCTGCTGGACAATGGGTCACTAGCTTAATCAAGACTCCAGTTCAAGAGCAATCAAGATTGGGCCTGCATCATGAGTCTGGGGTGCACCCACGTTGGCACATATGTGCCCCAAATACCTCTCCTTCCTATTATGTATGCTCCTGGGTACTGCCCCCTCATTACAGAGGTACCTATAACACAACCCTTTCCTGTGACATATGTTCTTACCTGTAATTAGAGGGCTCCCACATCCCCAAAAGATTTAAAAGCCTTGGTGAGCAATAAACCTGGCTCTTTATCCCTTCACATGGACCACCAAACAGGGATGGGGTGAGCAGGCTACCATAAAATGTATCTGACTCCATTATTTATATCTCTCATATTTCCTATGACTTCACTATAATCTTTACTTATTATTACTCCCAATTGCATCTACCAGACTTGTTGATGACATGTTAGGGGCTGGTACCCCTGACATTTAATCAAGGTATACATACACTGGCTTCAAAGATACCATTAGCCATGATTTCTTGAAATTCACTTAGTTGGCATCAATGATAGCTGCATGATAGAGAGATAGATGGGTGATGATAGATTAGATAGATAGATAGATAGATAGATAGATAGCCATCAAGCAAGTCAATTCCAACATTTGCCAACCTTCTGTTACCCAAGTTATGCATCATCCTCAGAATTACCAGCATAATCAGGTCCATCATTTCGTCTATTGGATCAATCCACTGCCCACAAGAACTATCTTACCCTTGCAGAGTCTACTTCACCAAGCACGATGCACTTCCTCCCATGAGCAATATCTCCTGATGACATAGCCAAAGCTAACGAATCAGACAACATGCTGTTGTGAACCCAGGCTTTCACTGGCTCATTTCTGGAAGTAGATCACCAGGTCCTTCTTCCTAATCAGCCTCAGTCTGACAACTGTTGATTGCCATCCTGTCAATGATAACTTACAGCACATGGTGCAACCTCATAAAACACAGCCCGGTCCTGTGCAACCACCATGATCACGATGGTGTCTGGGTGCCTAATTGCAGCCCTTCTGTAATGCCTCCCCAGCTGGAGAGGGCCTGAGGCTCACCTTCCAGGACTAGAGAAAAACAAACCAAACTCATATCCAGTGAGTCAGTTCCAACTCATGGTCTTTTCTGGGGTAGACAGCCTCATCTTTCTCCCTCCGCGTGGCCGGTGAGCTCAAACTACGGACTCTTCAGTTAGCAACTCAATGCATAGCCCATGACACCATCAGGTTTCTTAGGAAAATATTCTGTTGTGATCCCTTGGGTTTGCGTTGGCTAATGTAGAAGTAGATATCAAGAAGTCTCCGTTTGTTGCTCTTGTTAGGTGCTAGCTGACCTGTGTTCAATAGCATGGAACGCTGCCAGTCCTCTAGTGTCTTCACAATGTCTGTGATGTTTGAGTCCATTGCTGGAGCCATGATGTCAGTGCATCTTGTGGATGGATCTCCCTCCTTCTTATGCTGCTCCTCTATTTTTAACAAGCTTGAGGTCCTTTTCCAGGGGCTAGTCTCTCCTGATAACATAACCAACGTGGAGAGATGAAGTGTCATCGTCCTTGTTTTTAAGAGCATTCTGGATGTAGCTCTTCCACGACAGACTTGTTTGTTCTTTTGGCAGTCTATGGTACTTGGAGTATTCTTCACCAACACCATAATTGAAAAACATCAATTTGTCTTCAGTCATCTTTATTTAATGCATAATGTTCACATGCAAATGAGGCAACTAAAAATACACTGGCTTTGTGGAGGCACACCTGAATCACCAAAGGTAAGTATTATTAACACTGAATTTCTACACTATGGAGTCTCTGGTGTGGGGCTAGCCTGTGGCCCCAGAGAGAGCAGGATAATCTCCTGGGTACTTCAGCGTCTACAAAGAAGCTGTAAACCACAATGAAGAGGCTCTTCCACGGACGTCTTCATCATCTTTTCCCCATAGAAAACAAAGTAGCTATGACAAGGTTTGCCAGATTACCAACCATGTGCTGACTTCCTCTATTGCAGCGGTTCTCAATCTGTGGGTCAAGACCCCTCTGGAGGTTGAACGCCCTTTTCACAGGGCTCACCCGATTCATAACAGTAGCAAAATTGCAGTCATGAAACAGCAATGAAAATAATTTTATGGTTGGGGGAGTCACCACAACATGAGTAATGGTATTAAGGGTAGAGGCATTAGGAAGGTAGACAACCTCTGCTTTATAATGGGTCAGTCTAAGGCCGCTCAAGGAGGCCTTCCAGCGAGAGCTCCCCAGTAGATGAGTTCCACATGCCACCGTTGCACCCAGGTTGTTAAGGAGGGGACTGACTGACAAACGAAAGAAGGGGCATCCATTATGGGGGTAGTGTTGCTATCAAATTTACTCACATCTGCTGTGAAGCATTTCTAAGGGAGTCCTGCTAATAAAGTGGGCTTCTACCCAGGAGGCCAGGAGTTCAAACCCACCAGCTTCCCATCCCTGTTCAGGACTTTTTCTTTGAGATAAGAAGACATCTAAGGCATCAGCAATTTCATTTGAAAATTTTATATTTTGCCAAGCTATCTGGGCCTGAAATTCTTCATTCGGAGTAATAAGAATTAATTGGTGTGGTAGTGGAGGGGCTGGGGGTGGGGCAGGTTCTTTTTAAGCTCTCTTGGAAGTCCTAACATTCTGGATCTTGAATAGTTGGTTTTTCTTACACGCTCCTAATTTCTCTCTTTGGGAGCCTTCTTATAAATGTTCCATCTGCTTCCTTATCTTTTATTTAATCTCTTTCTTAAAAATCTCTTTTTAAAAAATCATTGATCACAATCCATACATACATTCATTGTGTGAAGCACATATGTACATTTGTTGCCATCATCATTCTCAAAACACTTGCTTTCTACTTGTTTTTCCCCTCCCTCCCTCACAAACCCTGGATAATTTATAAATTATTATTTTTTCATGTCTTACACTGCCCAATGTCTCCATTCACTCACTTTTCTGCTGTCCATCCCAAAGGGAGGAGGTTATATGTAGATCATTGTGATTGGTTCCCCCTTTCTACCCCACCTTCCCACCACCCTCCCAGTATCGCCACTCTCACCACTGGTCCTGAAGGGATCATCTGTCCTGGATTCCCGTGTTTCCAGTTCCTAGCTGTACCAGTGTACATCGTCTGGTCTAGCCAGATTTGTATGGTAGAATTGGGATCATGAGAGTGGGGGAGAGGAAGCATTGAAAAACGAGAGGAAAGTTGTATACTGCACTCTGACTGGTTTGTCTCCTCCCCACACCCCTTCTGTAAGGGGATGTCTAGCTATTTTATCTCTTAACCAGTTATTTTATCCCACCTTAGGTTTGACTAGAAGAAGCCCTGATAGACCACGTGTTGAGCTGCTAACCACAAGGTCAGTAGTGTGAACACCCCAGCCACTGCATGGGAGGAAGACAAGGCTTTCAGCTCCTGTAGCGTTACAGTCTTGAAAACCTGTAGGGTCACTCTGAGTTGGGATTGACTCCGTGGTGGTGAGTATTATCTTTTAATTCTGTCTGGACACTGCAACCAATTATCAAACTCAGATGAGATGTTGAGTGCCGTGGGCAGTGTCAGCAAAGGATAAAGCAGGTTGAGAGGTGGAAGCATGCCTGAACTCTACCTCATGGAAATCAGCATGGGAATAATAAGTTCGACTCTGCCTTCCCCTGTGTCAACAGAATAAGGCAGACACTGTCCCACACCCTTCTTTTCTTTCACAGCTTTGTTTTTCATTTGGAGTTAATATAGAGATCATATCATTTCATTCCTTAGATCAATCATGCCAAGCAGAATTGTATAATTGCTACCACAATCGGTTTATAAGCATTTTTTTTCTTCCTGGACCCCTTGATATCATCTTCCTTTTACTCCTCCCCATCACCACCACCACCACCCTGCGACCTTTATTCTACTTGCTGTTTTTATAGGTTCATCGATCCTGAGTTTCATATACACAGAAGAGCAAAAAAACCAGATGGCACAACTTCAAGAGATTTATCCCCAATGACATCACACCTCTGAAATACACCTTCACATGAACAAACAAAAACAAAACAAGACAAAAATACAGAAAATGTTGAAAACTAGATCAGGTCCAGTCTGCATCAGAGGGGGGGGATCAATTGACCAAATTTTAACTGTTCAAAACAGGTTTATCCCTTTGATCTTCTATATTCATCTCTCCAATGCACTCTGTGCCCCAGGCCTTTCTTACAATTGTAAACCCTATAGACGGTCCCTATTAATCAGGGTCAATACAATGGCAAATAGGTTTGATTTTTAGACTTGACTCTAAGCCAGCATTGACTTGTTGGCAGTGAGGTGAGGAGAACATAGAAAAATTCAGAGTACCCTTTACCATTTCTCCCTATAGAATGTGTGTTATCAGCAGAGACTAGACCCTGGAAAAGCCCGTCCTGCTTAGTAAATGTAAAGGATCAGAGACAGGGAGGGCTTCAACTGGACAGATTGATGCTATAACTACAACAATGGGCCCAAGCATAACAACAATTATGAATGACACAAAACCAGATAGTGTTTTGTTGTATTGTACATGGGGTTACCATGAATGAAGTCTGATTTGACAGTACCTACTAACACAACACAACAACACAGAGTATATTGATAAATGAGGTTTTCTCTCAGAAGAAAGAAGAGGCTGGTCCAAGTTGGCAGAAAAATCAAACAAAGGAATAGGAAGAGCAAGTTTGGCATCGTAAAAGAAACTTCATCTCTTGTCTCCTGGATTCACTGACTCACCAGTCCCTGCCCATCGGGACAGGGGTTGAGCCTAGTCTTTAATTGTCAGCTATGTTCCTTTCAAAACCTTGAGCAGAAAGTATTATTTCACCACCTTCTTGTGTTCCAGACAACAGCTGGCCCTTCACAGGGTGTACTCTTTCAAGTAAATGGTATATTTAAGCAATCGGAATATTACACTCAAGACAGGAAAGCCAAGCCTTCCAAGCTAACATGGAAGCATTGTTTGAAAAGATTCACTCAAAGTTCTTTTTATCAGTAACTCTGCTCTTCTCATGTATCTATGTTACACCACTCTTAGCGAAGATGCTACTACCAGGACAAGGCAATGTCCTCAAAGAAAGCGTGGCTATTTTACCTGGAGCAGTTACCAATTGCCAGTGGGGCAGATCTCGAATTATGTATAAACACTTTGCACACAACTACTAACCAGATGATGGGTGGGTCAACCTCACCCAACAGTGCTGAGAGAAACTCCTAGCCATTGACTTCTGTAAACAGAACAGCCAAGAAATTCCTAGAAACTCCACACCAAGCTCCCAGCCAGAGAGTGGATTCTGACTCAGAGCAGCCCTCCAGGACAGGGCTGAGCTGCTCCTGGATTTCCAAGGCTGCAATGCATCATGGGAGTAGAAAGCCTCGTCTTTCTCTCAAGGAGTGCCTGGTGATTTCTAACTGCCGATCTTGTGGTTAGCAACCCAATAAGGAACCACTAGTGCTTCAGACAATCCTAACCCATGGCAAAATGTGTGATAGGATAGAACTGTGGAGCATGGGGTTGTCAATGGCTGTGTTTGTGGAAGCTGAGTGCCAAACACTTCCAAGTAGACTCAAGTCTCCAACCTTTTGGTTGCCATAAACCAAGAAGGTTAATCACGTGCCTCAAGTTACGCAATGACACCGGGTGGATGCCAATGCATAGAGACCCTATAGGACAGAGTAGGTCTGCTCCTTTAGGTTCCTGAGAATATCATTATTTACAGACAGCCTCATCTAGTGACCCAACAATTAACCCACTACACATCAGGGCTCCTTTGCACCATATGAGTCTAAAATACTCTGGTTGAGGCGGGGAGTATTTTGGGGGATCAACTTTGACTCAAAACTGGCTCTACTGGAAATGTGTCAAACTGGAAAGGGGGAGAGGGAAGAAAGTGTACAGGAGCCTTACACTGGAAGCCATGAGAGGGATGGACATTTCCAATGGGGGATACCCCTTGGAAAACAGAGGTGTCTCCCTCAGAAGGGATGTCCTGATCAAAGGTGGAACCCATCTGCCAAAACAATGCTTCCAAAAAATCTGCCCTAGAAGGATGGAAGTTGGCCCAAATAACCACTAGGTCCCCTTCTTCTTAAGCACCTCTATGTCACCAAAACCCAGAAGACAAGAAGGGAGGACAGAAAGTCGTCCTACACCCTACACCCACCTTCCACCATTCTCTGAAAATGGGGGTCCTCCAGAGCAGGGATGATGCCAACACTCCCAACAAAACACAGAATGAGTGCCCCTTCTCATTCCTGTCTTCCTTCCACTTTGCTGCTCCTTCTGTAATTCTGAGACCATCTCTAAAATGATGCTATTCCTGAAAAGGAATTTGCTATTTGCTGGCAATAATTCCAGCACCTGTAAGTCAACAACAAAGCAGCTACCTTGTTTTCCAGTTCTCTTGATTCTGCAGCTACATATAATTATGCCTGGCCAATCTCTGGTGCATACCAAAGCAGGAAGTTCTTTAAAATTCTCACAACTCACCGCCACTGAATCGATTTCAACTCATAGGAACCCAATTGCACAAGGCAGAAGTGCTCCTGTGGGATTCTGAGACTGCAGCTCTTCATAGGATTCAAAAGGCCTGACTTTCTCCCGCATAGCAGTTGGTGTTTTAAACGACTGGCCTTGCAGCAACCAGTCCAATTTGTCACCACTAAGCCACCACAATTATCACTACTTAAAACAATATGATAATTGATGGCATAGGGATAAAGAGGATGATGCTTCCTTAAAGAACTGCAAATACAGATACCTTAGTATTCTGCAATTTATCTACTTGGTACATCCTTTAAAGAAACGAAGAACAAAACATGAACAGACATAGGCACACCCAGGTTTATTGAAGCAATTTTTAATAGCAAAGAGATGGCAACCATCCAAGACCATGTGTGTAGAGGAACAGGTCAACAAACTGGTATAGTCACAGAGTGGAATATCATGCACCCTTAACCAGCAATGATGAAGCTGTCAAACACTTTAAGACATGGGCAAAATGAGGGAACATTATGCCCAGCAAAGTTAGTTGACCATCATTATAAATGAAAAAAAAATGAACTTCACAGCAAAGGAAAAGTCTTTCATAACCTTCAAGATGCCAGGATGTGGCAGGGCTTGGGGGAGAAGAGGGAGTTTGTGGACAGGGAAGAGGCAGGACATGAAGAGAGAGAAGGTAGGGAAAGAACAAAAAGAGCCACATCTACAGAGGTCCCACTGGGTTCTTGTCACTGATTTGAGATGGATTCTGAAACTACATGGTACATCTTTTTCTTTGTATGTATGACATGCCACAAACAAAAGGGGGAACTACAACTATATAGAAACAAAACCAAATTAATCTAGAGAGAGAGAGCGGGTTCATAGCCTTTAAAGTCCCTGCAGATTCCTTCCCCATCAGACTGGCACAGAGGTGTGAGGAGCTCAAGAAGGAGGAAAAGAAAAAGGTGAAAGTGACTTGTCTTCTTCTGTGGTATGTGCATTCATTTGAAAAATCAAAAGTCTATGGAAAGTTAGAGATAAAAAATCATAGACTTTTGTTTTAATCATTTTATCAGAAGTTAGTACAACTCTTACTTGAATCCATCCATCCGTGTGTCAAGCACATTTGTACCTTTGTTGCCATCATCATTCTCAAAATGTTTGCTTTCTACTTGAGTCCTCAGCCTCACCTTCTCATTTTCCCCTCCCTTTCCACCCCACTCCCCTTGAACCCTTGATAATTTATAAATGATTATTTTGTCAAGGCTTATACTGTCTGACATCTCCATTCACTCACTTTTCTGTGGTCCATCCTGCAGGGAGGGGATTATATGGAGATCCTTCTGATCAGTCCCCCTCCCTTTTACCCCACCTTCCCTCCACCTTTCCAATATCGTCACTCTCACCACTGGTCCTGAGGGGTTCATCTGTCCTGGAGGATCATGGACTTTTCCCACAAACTTTGTGAAGCCCTTCCTTTAGGGGACCCTAGAACTAACAGCAGCTTAAGCTGCCTGGGTCCACTTACGGGTGGATATCTGTTTCCTGTTGGAATTACAGTGTCCTCAGGAATTGTGAGTGTTTTCTTAAACTATCCCTCACCATCTCTGCATGAGCACTTCAGTCACCTCCATGAGCCCTGCTCACATGGCATGTTTTAAACAGGTACTCACCACACCTGATCTGACATGAGCAACAACAGAAAAGAACACCTGGCCAGGACTGGGGTGTTGGTGAAGACCACAGATAGGACTATGACCGGCCAGAAGAACAGGTATCAGGTATTTTGGAAGAAGTCTAACTAGAATGCTCCTTAGAAGTCAGGATGGTGAGACTTTATCTCACCTGCCTTGGTCACATGATCAGGAGAGCCCAGTACCCGGAAAAGGGCATCATGCTCGGTAAAGTAGAGAAGCAGTCAAAAAGAAGACCCTCAATGTGACAGATTGGCATGAGGACTACCATGATGGTAGTCAGCTCGTGACAGGGCTGATGTTGATTGTGAAGAAGGCGCAGGCGCGGGCAGTGTTCTATTCTACTGGATAGGGGGGCTGCTATAAGACAGAACCAATGGGAGGGTCTCTGAGAACAGCACCATACGTGGACGGGCGCTTTCACATCTGCGCTGCTCACGGGTCAAATGTAAATTACACGTGGATTTTCAATTCCACAGGAGGACGACACTCCTCACATCAGGTTGTTCCTAGCTCTCTAGATATCTATGTGTGTGCACATGCGTGTATATGCACGTTTTCAAAACAAGAGGCTCCTACTTACCTCTGATGGCTTTGTGGTGCATTTGCCCTTCCCGGAACACTCCACATCATTTGCATGGCTTTCCCCAGGGGCACAGGTGCTGATCTTCACCACCAGGGTTAAGCGCAAGGCCACGATGCTCTTCGTCACAGAATCGTTCACAAAACCTGCAGAAAACATGATGATAAGAAACTTAAAATAACAGTTCACCAGCCGTCTTCCAAAAGAAGTGCAGGATTTAGAGGTCAAGCAGCATTCAAATCTAGGAGGCACAACACAAAGCACTAGAGCAAAGCAAAAAGTTGGCGTCCATTTGGATCTAAGGCCATAAAATAAGCCAGTCTTCCCAAGCGGTCGGAGGAATATACGCAACCCAAAAAAGGATACCAGAGTCTTCTGCCATCATCTTGCATCCCTTTACTTTGCCCCTGCCCTTGCCTGGTGCCTCTCAATTCTATCATTGCACATGCATCTTAGGGTTTGTTCTCTCTGATTTTGAATCACATCATCTCCTGCATCTTCCAACTCTTCCCTGCCCTGACAACTTGGAGAGCTACAAGCACTAGAAATTCCCCGAAGGCAGCCTGCCTGCCTTCCTCTCTGTTCCCTCAGAGATGGGCATGCCAAAAATATAATTATGAACTTGAATAAAGTTATTGATTGATACCTGTTTTAATACATCTGTCTGTGGCTTCTTCAAGAAATCTCACATGCCTGTATCAGTGGATCAGCCTCCCATGCATTCTTCTGAAAGCCTTAGGTTTCACATTTAGCTCTTTAAGCCACTTAATTATTTTTTTGTATATAACATGAAGGATCACATGATATAGGAGACATTTTAAGTTCCATTTTTTTATGATTATCACAAGGTTGGCAGTTCAAACTCACCAGACACTTCATGGGAGAAAAAAAATGAAGCTTTTTATTCCCATAAACATTTGTAGCTTGGAAATCATAGGGAGAAGGTCCCTGCTCTGTAATTTCATTTTGAGTCCAAACTGACTTGACAGCAGTGGTGTATCTTACTTGATGACCATAAAGTTCCCTTAAGCCATATAGTTTTAACTATCGAACACAACTAGCTCAATCAGTTGCTAATATTGATTGCAATACTATTGATGTGTCTTATTGATTACCAAATGCCCTTTATGCCCCCGGCATCCATTTGTTGCTAACCCAGTCAAACAGCTGTCACCGAGTTGATTCCGTTGAACAAAAATCCCATGTGTGACAGAGTCAAACTCTGTTCTATGGGGTTTTCAATGGCTGCAACCTTTAAAAGGTAGATCCCAACCAAACTCACTGCCATTGAGCCAATGCCAACTCATGCTGAAGCTGTAGGACAGGGTAGAACTGCCTCCGTGGGTCTCTAAGACTATAACTCTTCACTGGAGTAGCCAGTTCTTTTTCCAAGGTTCCTCTGGATGGATGAAAGCTGCCAACATTCTCATCACCAGGCAGGTGCTGAACCATAGTCATGACCCAAGGACTCTTAGTAGTAGTAAGAAGCAACATATATGTAGTAAATTCATGAGTAGATATAGCCTTTAAGTAGAATGAAGAAATAGAAGGTCTAAGTGTCTTGCATGAAATTATTTCATTAAGAATATATCTTGTTTTCAAAAAGAAGAAATTTAAGGGTGGTGCAATATTAGAAAGGCAAGACAAAGGAAAAGAATTACGTGATTATATCAATCAATGCAGAAATGGCATTTAATAAAGTTCAACATCCATTCTGGACACAATATTTAATAAAATAAAAACTAAAAGAAAATTCAACATAATAAAGGCCATATATGCAAAACCAACTCATTTAGTGCATCTCATTTAGTGCAAAGAAATTGAAAACATTCCCCCTCAAAACGTGAAACAGAGAGGTTGCCCTTTACCATCACTCTTATTTAATCTAGTCCTGGAAGGCTTAGCCGAAGCTATAAGACATCAAAAAGATAACAAAGGCATCCAAATTGGCACAGGAGAAATAAGGCTCTCTTTATTTTCAAATGACTTCATCCTAAATATAGAAACCCCCAAAGATCAGATTTTTTAAATTGCTAGAACTAATTTAAAATTTGGCAATGTAGTAGGTGATAAGATCAATGTCCAAAAATAACTTGGATTCTTGAATATTAAAAAGAAAACTCTGAAAAGGAAACTAAAAGAACAATACCATTTACAATAACTACCTAAAAGATTAAATACTTAGGAATAGATCTAACCACAGAAGTAAAAGATTTATACAAAGAAAATTATAAAATATTCTATAAGAAACCCAAAGACACCTATATAAATGGAAAAATGTCCCATGTTTGTGGATAGGATAACTTATTATAGTGGAAAATGTCAGTATCACTGAAAGCACTCAATCAATGCAATGTCAACCCCAGTTCCAGCGTGATTCTTCAAATAAATGGAAAACTAATCACCAACTTTATATGGAAAGAAAGTAAACTTAGGAAAAACAAAACCCTATTTTAGAAAGTAAAATGGAAGGCCCTCACTTCCTGATTTCAAAATCTGCTATACAGTCACAGTAATCAGAACAGCTTGGTATTGATTCAGTGACACACATGGAGACCAATATATTAGAACAGAGACTATAGAAATAAAAACCAAGGATCAACAGACACCTGATTTTTAATAAAAGTCTAAAATACATGAAGTGAGAGAAGAGATTGCCTTTTAAATAAGTGATGCTGAGGAGATTAGATCTCCACTTAGAAAAAATATATAGGAAACAAGAATTATCCCTCATACCATGTACAACTATGAACTAGTTGGATTAAAGGCTTAAATATAAACCTTAGGTTCATAAGGGTCATAAATAAAAAAGAGACACGCTTAAGTACTCTAATACAAGGCATAAATATACTATCAAACATAATTAAAATCCCCACATGAAAGAAGACAAAATAGAAGACTGAGGCCTTCTAAAAATACAACATCTATATACATCAAAAGACTTCATCAAAAGAGTAAAAACAGAATCCACAGATTGGGAAAAAAAATATTTTGCAATGATAAATCAGATAAAAGGCTCAATTTTTAAAATCCGCAGAAAACTATAGCACCTTAATAAGAAATATACAAATAACTCAGTCAGAAAATTTGGCACAAGACATAAATAAGCCATTTACTAAAGTTGACATCCAGGTGGCTAAGATTCATTAGCTATAAGAGAAATACAAATTTAAACAACAGCGAGACATCAACTCAAACTGATGCTCTTAGCAAGATTCAAAACGAAAATCACAAATGCTGCAGAGGATGTGGGACACCCCAAAATTTCTGGTAGGACTGCCGAATTGTGCAACTCCTATGGAAACCGGGGGCCCTGATGGCACAGCTGGTAGGAGTTAGGCAACTAACTGCCAAGTCAGTGGTAGTTTGAAACCAACAGCTGCTTTTAGCGAGAAAGATGGCACTTCCTCCTCCCAGAAGGAGTTATGGTCTCAGGAACTCACGGGGGCTGTTCTACCCTGTCCTAGAAGATCACTCTGAGTGGGCACTGACTCAATGCCAGGGAATTTGCTTTTGTTTTACGGGAAACAATATGGCACTTCCTTAAACAGATGCCAATACCTTATGATCCTGCAATCTCTCTACTTAGTTTATACCCTAAGACTGCAAAAGAACAAGCAATAATAGATATACCAACTCATGCTTATCACAGCAATTTTCATAATAGTAAGAAAAAGAAAAGTAAGAAAGCAATGCCCTAAATGGAATAGTATGCATTCTTAATAAACAATAATGAATGTGTCAAAGACCTCAAGACAAAGATGAAATCGGAGGACATTATGCTCAGGAAAATTAATCAGTCTCGTAAAGATGAATGTCTCATAACAACATTATTATAAAGAAAACAAGTAGCTTTCACACCAAAGGAAAAGACTTGGAAGACAGGAATGAGGCCAGAAGGAGGCTGGAAAGATAAGGCGGAAGGGTGGGTAGAAACATCACACTGGTGGTAGGGGTGGGGTAGAGGAAGCAGCAGAGTTACTGGGATACTGTCACTGTCTTCTTTCAATGGGCTTTACAACTACACATAGTATGGTTTTCTTTGTGTGTGTGTGTGTGTGTGTTGTTTTTCACAAATAAAAGGGAACATACTAGTAATAGAATTTTTTTTAAGAAAACCCTCCAGATTCCTTACCCATCAGACTTAAACACTGGTCTGAGTGGCTATAAAAGGAGAGAAACTAAAATTGTAACTGACTTAAATTATTTTGTGATGCACCAGCTAGCTTCAAAGAAGTGGAAGCTTTACTTATCCAAGTATGATTTTCTATTTCAAAGTGAAATTACAAGAAAACTAGTGACTATGATGAGTGTAATAAAACAATTTTCTCAGCTCTGTTCAAGAGTATTATCGATTCCAAGAACCGCAAGATTATGAAGTCATATCCCAAGTTCTCTTTAAAACAAACAAAATGTTAGGACCAAGATAGCACCAGAAATCAGTTAAGAAAATGTAGACAAATCAATGACTGATTTTTAGTCAGTTGGCTATCAAGACAGTATTCCTACCTCACACTCAATATAAAAGTAAATGATAAATAGTTTAAAGAGCTAAATGTGGAACAGAATACTTTAAGAGCAAAGCATGGGAGACTATTTCATAATCTTAGGGTATTAACTTTCTTAAACAAGGAACATACAACATTATCTAAAAATAGATTAACCAATTTAACTTTTTTTGAGTCCAAAATAGTACCTAAAAGGGGCTCTCTAAATAAAATGAATAAGCCAAAAGAATAGAAATTGGATTTACTATGCATAAAGGAACAAATAATCAGTTTTTATAATATATAAGAAACATTTTCCGCAGCCTGCTTTTCCCCCTAGAATTATTTTACTTGATAGTACTTATTTAAGTATTAAAAGTGCACCAAGCAATAAGAAGCATTGATGTGTATGTGCACACATGCACAGGGAAAGTATATAAAGATGTGTGGGAAGCAGCACCTCAAACTCAGAAGAGAAGGGATAGGAGGGGAGGACTCTTTGCAGGTGGGTCTATTGGGGCTCAGTGTTATGTAGTCAGTTCCAACTCACAGCAACACCAGATCCAACAGAAGAAAACACTGCCCGGTCCGGAACCATCCTCTCAACTGTTCTTAAGTTTGAGCCTGTTGTGACTGTCACTGTGTCAGTTCATCTTGTCAAGGGTCTTTCACTCTTTCACTGACATTCTAATTTACTGAGCATGAGTTCCTTTCCAGGGACTATTCTCTCCTAATCATATACCCTATGTGCCTGAGACCAAGTCTCATGATCCTAGCATCTAAGGAGCATTCTGGCCGTAATTCTTCCAAGACAGGTTTGATTGTTCTTCTGGCAGTCCACAGGACTTTCAATAATCTTCATCAGCACCGTAATTCAAATGCATCTCTCCATATTCAATGTCCAACTTTTAAAGGCATACCAGATGACTGAAAATATCATGCCTTGGGTCAGACACAGCTCAGTCCTCAAGGTGACATCCTTGCTCCTCAACCTTCGTTTCCAAGCTCCTCTGAAACCCAGTGACGCTAGTATTGGAAATACCCGTGAGAGAGCTCTCAGCAGCACAGCAATACATGTCACCTCAGTAAGGCAAACTGACAGATGACAATATGTAATATTCTATTTCTTTAGTGATAATATGTGAAGCAAATATGTTGAAGCATTAACCCCCTTTTATAAATGTCCTGTACGGATTTACATGTTGCTGCTGCTGTTGGGTGCCATTGAGTTGGTAGTGATTCAGAGACACCCAATAGATGACAGAACAAAGTAAGGTGCAGTCCTGCATCATCCTCACAATTGCTCCCTATGCCTGAGCTCCTTGTTGCAGCCATGGCAACTGTCCGTCACTTTGAGGGTCTTCCTCTATTTCCCTGCCTCTCTACTTTACTGAGCATGATGTCCTTCTCCAGGGTTTGGTCTCTCCTAACAAAATGTCCAAAGTAGGTGAGATGAAGGCTCTCCATTCCTGTCTCTAAGGAGAGCTCTGATCATAATTCTTCCAGGACGGTTTTATTTGTGCTTTTAGCAGTACATCGTACTCTTAATTCTTCACCAGCCCCACAGTTCAAATGCATCAATTCTTCTTCGGTCTTCCATCTTCAATGTGCAACTTTCACATTCATATGAGGTAACTGGAAATACAATGGATTTTATCAGGCATAGCTTTATCTCCAAAGTAACATACTTGATTTTCAATACTCTAAGGAGGTCTTTTGCAGCAGGTTTACCTGATATAACATGCTACATAGTATGACAGTTACATAATCTGGTATAGATTTAAGGATTCAGAGTGAAGGGGTAAAGTCTCACCTATCAATCAGGTAGTAGCTTGATAACCTCATTTGGAGATGCTAAGGAGGTAATTGCTCACTGGAGGCAGGACACTACCTGTGAGACATCCCTGTAGAGACACATGGAACTATGCTAGTCCCCTGAACCAGAGAAGCCATGTAGAGACCCCTTCCAGTGCTGAGATGCTTACAATGCCACTGAATCCACAAGACTTCCCACCACTGACCTGTGATCTTCTTGCATTCGGCGTCATTTCATGTGCTTCATGCATCTGAAGAGGACTTTATAGATTGGTATAGGACATGTGGCTAATATCAGACTGATGGACTTGATGTGGCCTATGCTGGGACATTTTCTCAACATGCAATTTCTCTTTTACATAAAGCTCTTTCTTATACACGAGTGTCTATGAATTTCTTTCTCTAGTTAACCCAGACTAACACACATAGGCTTAGATATATCTTAGATATCCTGCAAGCAAATTTTTCATTCCATTTTTTAATTGTAGGTCAAGAATCCACAGAGGCTTATGGTTATTAAAATTAAAAATAGTAAGGCCAAACTTAAAACACTAGCCCCCAAATGACTTTATGATCACCATCTCTATAATTTTTTAAATGGACTCTACTTTCCCCCTATTTGAAACTCTTTCTTTCAATGCACACATCTGTAGGGAGCATTCTATATGTTCTCATCAGTATGTTTCATTTTTTAAAAAAATACTGGATAAAAAGTAGAAAGCAGCTGTTTCTATTTACCTTCTGCTGACATAGTGCCTAGCATCAAGTCATTAATTCATGACCACTTCTACATGTGTTCATTTGTGTGGATAATAAATTGACAACTCTCACAACATTTTCAATGTTCTCAATTTAGAACCCCTTGTACACTCTGCTGCTGTGGTTCCCACAGCCCGTTATCACAGATTTCCTTCACAGTGTGATTTGACATCCCAGGATTAGCTTCTCACCCCTTTAAACAGATGATTATTTTGAGAAAGTTTGCTAAGAAAGCTAAAATAGACTTTCTAACACTATTTCCCTTTTCATGCTTCTTTAAAGTCCTTTATAAAAATAAGACCTCTCTCAAACACTCTCAGCTATTTCTGTTTGTCCTTTGGGCAACTTATAAAGATAGCATCATAAATATTTACAAAGAATGAGAAACTAGTCTGGAAACAGATTATGACTCCTCAAATAGATTAGTAGGAAGTAATACTATATACATTTATAGTTTACTACACTAAATAAAGTGATACATTTTATATACATATATATATATATATATATATATATTTACACACATCCCAGAGGCTTCAAAGATCTAGGAAACTGGAATAAAAGATAATAGAATTTCCAAAAAAATTTAAATTTCCCTCATATCGTTATTGCTGTTGTTAAAAGCTATGGTTCACGGGGTAAATATGAGACCACTCTACAGCTCCTGGAAATTCCTGGAAGTTCTGTCTTGGAAGAAGTACCTTGTAAGAAAGAAAGGCCATCTGTTCCACTTTCCGAAGTTCAGCCATTGAAAACCTTATCAAGCCCAATTTGACTTGGACACATATGTAGTAATCCTGAATCAAAAGCACCTCCACAGCAATGTGCTGAAATACTGAATGCATATGTAAGAGATCAATGTGTGTAATCGTTACACAAATAACTTTAAGATCTATTGGCACAATGAGGGTTCAACAATGTGGCTACAACAGTGCGACAAAACATAGCAATATTTGTGAGGTTGGAACAAAACTGGACAGCACCACACCCTGCGGCTTAATTGGAACCAACGCTAAAAAGATCAAAAGAGAAGAGTGATTCTTAAAAAAATCTTTAACCAGAAATCTACCTTTTGGAGACTTATAATAAGCTACTACCATCAAAGATACAGAGAGAAGCTTGTGTTTAAAGAAGACAGCTCACGCTAGAAGGGGTTGCTCTGGAAGCCCTGGAGCCCTGCAGTCCATCATGCATCTACACATGATCCTCTGGAGAAAGCCTCTCTATAAAGTGTGTCAATGCAAGAGTTGATTCAACAGGCAGGAAATACATTTTAAGATCAGTATAAAAGTGCATTTCGATTTGTAAGCAGAAAGATCATAATGGGAAACGGCTGAAAGGCAGAACATCCTGGAGCCACATCTCAGATTCAAGGTTGGCATTAGGGGACAGAGATCTCTTGATGTCACTATCAAAACAGACCCAGGGGCCCTGAAACTGATTCCCTCTTATGCTCACAGCAAATTGCTGGTCTGTTCCCTAGTTGAATGAAAACTGTATTTTCCATTGGTTTGGGGACATGGTATAGTCCCCCATCAAAGGTGACTTGAAGCTATCCTCCCCAGTACACAGGGACGAGATCCTCTTTAGAAAGAAAATCTCTGGGGCTGAGCCCCGGTGGCGTAGTGGTTGAGTGCGGGACTGCGTCCCATTGGCTTGGTGGTTCAAATCCAGCAGTGGCTCTCCAGGAGCAAGGCTGGGTAGCTCCCACGACCACCAGAGGGTAGTGATGCGCCCCCCCCCACCCCCACCACCAAAAAAAAGAAAGAAAGTCTTTGACAAGAAGAAAAGGGTGAATCCTAATCCAACCTGAAGGTATCTTGAGACAGAAGGAGACAAAAACTAGAGTGGGGAAGGAATGCATATGAAGATGCATATACACAATTTTAGAAACTGAGAGAAACAAAAAAGGATCCTCCCTGCAAGGCCCTGATGATGACCTGAATTTGGACTCCCACACTCCACAACTGTGAGATTAAATTTTTACAGCTTTGGTGGTATTGGATCCTGCGGAGTCAACAGCAGAAGGAAACATTGCCTGGTCCTACAGCATTCTCACAACGATGCCTGTTTGAGGCCGATATTATTCTAAGGTACCCAAGTTCTGATGTTCTGATATGGCGTCCCTGGAAAACAAATACTTTCTTTCTCTCTCTCTCTCTCTCTCTCTCTCTCTCTCTCTCTCTCTCTCTCTTTCTCTCTCTCTCTCTCTCTGTCTCTTAAAATTTTGTGCTTCCATTCATTAGGTTTTCACTACATGACAATTTTACAAAGCTAGGCATGGGGTTTTCGGTAGCTGATAGGTCCAACGTGGACAGCCAATACCCTGTTCTTAATCTGGAAGCTCTGCTGAGATGGGTTCACTTAGGGAGGCTCTGGGAACATATGAAATACCAGGGACATGGCGTGCAGCATCACAGCAACACACAAGCCACCACAGTACAACAAACTGACAGACAAGGGGAGGAAAGAAAAGACAAGGGGCCTTCAAAAAGTTCTTGAGGAGGACTCGTTAAGATGGCCTCCAGGTAGAATCACCCATCCAGTGCTCCTGCTGTTAGACCAGAAAATTAACAGGGAAGGAGGTCAATCCTGGGAGGCTGGGTGCTAAAATAAGACGCAATGTACTAGGGTCTAACTCAGACCGCCCTCTGCGATTTTCACCCACAAAACAAGTCCAGAACTCACAGAAACACTCTAAATTCACTAACTCCTCACCAGGTCCAACAGGACCCAGTGTAGCCCCTCTTCCTGTGCCCAAGAACAAAGTCCCGTGGGGAGCAAGCAGTCATTTTCCCGGCCTTCTGTCTGAAAGTGGTCATCATCCCACACTCTGGGAAAACTAGTCACAAGGCTTCACACCCTCTGCTGCCCCTCTCTGCTATCCGCCCTGTTCCTGCAGTCTAGCTCCCCTCCCCAGCCAGGAGTATAGAGACCACATTGGCAACCCCCCTCCAGCCTCTCCCCAGCTCCACACCTGCCAGCATGGGAGCCTCTGGATATTTACCTGCAATAGAATGCAGTTCCCCAGAGCACAACCTGCAATACTGTGCAGGGAAGCCTAAAGTAACACAGGAGTGCAGTTGAGGGAGAATTCGGATCCAGTGGGCCCCAAACTCAATCCCCTAAACTGGTTACCCTTCCCTGGAGGAAAGCGCCACACAGCTCAGATACCAGGGCACTCCACAAGCCTATTAGAAAAAGGGAGGAAAATGGTTTTAATGCTCCCAATTCCAGGCTGTGTTCCTCTGTGTAACTTTGAATGTAGGCCACCAGACCTCTGGCCATTAGCATGGCATTAACATAACAAGACAGCCAGAATTTGAATTCCCAGAATGCAGCCTAGGATTTTTTGGAATTTATTTATTTATTTACACATAACTGAAAGTGATGCTACAGTACATAAGTTATTTACAACTTATTTACAGCAATGTGTTGCAAAATAAATTATCTAGAAGGCAGCAAAAGTACATTGTGAATTTTAACTTAACAAAACAGAAAGAGCCAAAAGGTTCTCACAGACACAGCCCAAGACAAAAACTGGCTCTAGCAGTTTGGGGAGCCACAGAATCTTTAAAAGGTCGCAAATTATGCCAGCCAAACCAGGCCCATGCTGTAACACTTCCTAACACACACTCCCCTCCACCCTACCTCCACCACCGCCCCCACCACCCCGCAACAGACCCAGTGACAAATCTACAGTTGCCTGCCTCAACCCAGCCTCTGATGCTGCTTTCACCCCAGACCATTGAGTCCCTGCATAAAAAGCAGCCCAACCCACCACCATAGTAGAACACTGATAATGGCCACTCACTATACACCTGCTGTGGTCAAAACAGTGTGGTACTGAAATAAAGACAGATATTCAGACCAATGGAAAAGAATAGAAACTCCGGAAATAAAGTTATCAGCATACAGACAACTGATCAACAAAGGCCCCAAAAAGCATCAAGTAGGAGACAGATGCCCTCTTTAGTAAGTAGTGCTGGAATCATGGATAACTACCCCTACCTAACCCCATGCCCAAGAACAAACTCAAGGGGGATCACAGACTGAGAAATGAAATCCCAAACTATCAGCACCATCAATAAAGGAATTGGGACAAACCTAAGAATCCTGGCATAGGAAATACATTGGCTAACTGTAATATTAGAGGGGACCCCCCCATAGGTGAAGCTGAAATCGACAAATGGTTATGTGGGTGTTTGCTGAAAGCCTTCACCAAGTAACAAAAGAACCCACAGGTGTACACATGTGGTATGCATACAATTGACATATGTGTTAATCATGATGGAAGTTGTATGCGTCCAAAATAAAATGATTTTTTTTAAAAAAAAAAA
>PVJH01012625.1:0-63593 GCA_004026705.1 Nesogale talazaci | reverse complement strand
CAGCATGTCATTTTATTTCTTGACTGCTGTTACCACGAGCATTGATTGTAGATCTAAGTAAAACGCAATCCTTAACAACTTCAATATTTTCTTCATGCATCATATTTATTGACCCATTTGTGAGAATTTTTGTTTTCTTTACATAGAATTGAAAGGTATCTTGGAGGCTACAGCCCTTGATCTTCCTCCAGTCCTCATTGCCAAGTTCTTCACTTAGCTCAACTGCTTGTATTATATGCTTAGTATACTGTGTTAGTCTGGGTAGACTAGAGAAACAAATTCATAAACACACATATGTATGTAAGAGAGTAAAGGTAATTGTACAATAAGAAAAAATCCCAACCCAGTCCATTCCAAAGTCAAAAGTCTGATATTAGCCCATATGTCCGATACTGACTCATGAAAAACATGCAATGATGCTAAATTCATAATGATCACAAGCCACTGGGTAGAAAGTCTTTGGATACATATATGCTTATAACCAGGGGTGTTATAAGCATCCCAGCACTAGCAGGGGTCTCCATGTGACTTCTCTAGGTTCAGGTTTCTTGCTGCATCAGGGTTGGTCCATGTGGCTTCTCCTCAGGAATATCTCCCAGGGAGTCAGTCTTGCCAGTTGAGTCTCTCAGACAACAAATGTTTTCAGTAGGGAGTTTTCCAAGAACTTAACTGAGAGAGATAGGGTCTCCTATCTCTAAGAAGGAAGTACCGCATTTCCCAGGATTCTCAGGAGAATGCCAGGCCCACACAGAGGGCTCATTGGCTATCTCCAGATTGACAGACTCCTACACTCTCAATTCTCAAATTGACATCACATTAGGTGACTACCACATATACAAACTGAATAAGCATGATGAAAGTATATAACCTTGACATACAACTTTCTTTGATGTCAAGCTGTACAGTTAATGTGCCCCTGTTCTGTTCCAATTGCTACTGCTTGGTCTATGTACAGCACATCAGCATACTGCAACGTTCTAGATTTCCAATTTTCCTCAGTCTTAACTATTATTTGTTATGATTCACTCAGTCTAATGTCTTTGTAAAGTCCATGAAACATAAGGAAACGTCTTTCTAGTATTCTCTGCTTTCAGCCAATATCCATTTGTTGTTAGCAATCTCCCTATGACATATCCTCTTCTGAATCTTGCTTCAAATTCTGAAAACTCTCTGTCAATATACTGCTGCAACTGTTTTTTGAAATATTTTCATCAAAATCTTATTTGTATTTGATATTGATGATATTGCTTTATGCCCACATTCTGTTGGGTTGCCTTCTTTGGCCCACATCTCTTCTAGTTGGTTGGTCAGGTAGCTGTCTTTCAAATTTCTTCATCTTTTTTATTTTTACAACTTTATTGGCACATAAGCCATATATGATTCAATATTTCAAGCATATCAAGAAAAATTTTACGGGCCGAGCCCCGGTGGCGTAGTGGTTGTGCGCGGGACTGCGGCCCACTGGGATGGAGGTTCAATTCCGGCTCCCAGGAGCAAAGGCTGGACCTCCTACTCCCACCACCTGAGGGCAGTGATGCCTGGAAAAAAAAAAGAAAAAAAAAGAAAAATTTTACAATCATTATTACAATCAAAAATTTTTTTTGGTAACTGAAATTTTATTGCTTGTTTTGAGGATCAGTACAGAGAAATTATAAGCAATTTGTACATAATTCTTTTTGCTGCGTTTGTTGTCTGGAGTCACACTGGCTGTATTTCTGATATTTGGGGTTGAAAGGAATGCGAGGGAAGGCAGTTTGATCATGCTGCTGCCATCAGCTGAGGGTGTCCTCAGAAATGGACTTAGCTCGGTATCCACAGCCAATGGTGCACAGGGAGTCCGCTCTGGATCTCCAGCTTGCTCTGGAACTCTGGCCTGTTCATGGATCTCCAGCATGTTCCAAATTTCTTAGAGTCCTAGTAAGTATTGTCAATTAAACAAATACCTTTAGATTTAGTTAACTATAACTGATGGAAGTAGGAGTCAGATTACATAGCATTAAAGGAGGGGAGGGGAAAAAAACCCAAAACAAATAAACAAAAAAAAAAAAAGAAGGGGAGAAGTCTTTTGGAACAGTAAGATGTAACATTCATTTATGTGGTATTTGAGTTTGTCAGAATCACAGCTTCCTTTAACCTTCCCAAAAGATAAAGGTTGAAGCTGTATATTAATGTTTTCTAATAATGCACATGCACACACATATAGTAATGAATTTTTCCCTAAAAGATATACTTCACTAATGTACTGTGTTTGTGAGTGTTTTGGGAAATGTGAGTTTTCTTTTGCAATCAAATTCTGTCAAGTGAAGTCATCATGGAGTTAGGTACCTCCTGAGCCCAATCATTCTGAGTGTTGTCCTATACAAGGAAAGGGCAGGTGCAGGAGCCCAAGAACACACAAAGAGAAGAGTCTGTAAGTGAAGAATTGCAAGAATGGCCTGGGGCCACCCGGATCCCTGGGAGGTTGTAGCTATGGGTTGGGCTGTGATCCACATGGTTGGAAGCTCAAAACCACCAACATCTCTGTAGGACATAAGCCGTTACAGTCTTAGAAACCCACAATGGGTCCCTAAGAGTCAGTATTGACTAGGTGGCAGAAAGTGTGGTTTTTTTTAATCAGGAACTGAAGAGACGAAGAAGGACATTACCAAGAGTGGCAGGGAGAAAGCAAAGACCCAAATGAAGCCCATGGCTGTTGACTTACTTCCAATTAACAGTGAGCCTACAGGACAAAGCAGAACTACCTCAGAGGAGTTCCAAGATTTTACTCTTTTAGGAAGCATACTCCCTGGTGGGTTTGAGCTTCCTTTCAATTAGCAGCTGGCTTCACAGCTGCAAAGCCAGGGAAACTGCTGAGAGAGAGTATAACCCTTCCAAATCCCAGAATTCAGTCTTTTGTCTCCAGAATAGTCAGGATATATATATACTCAAACATCAACCTCTTCAGTTGTATATTGTTAAGGCAGCTCTTGTATACATGCACACACATGTACACACACACCTCGGAAAGCTTAATTAACACAAGGTGGTAGGTTTATTGATAACATTGTGCTAATTCAATATGCTCTAACAATATAATTTTATTGTCTTGAAACTAAAAAATATTTCTGATTTCATAAAACATGATACTTTTGACACTGTGTTACCTTTGTCACTAGCATCCCCCTGCTATTTTAGAACATAGCCTAAACTCAAAGGCCCTTAAGCAAATGCACCCTCCTTCCTTTTCTCTTCAACCCCAAGGTAAACCGCGAATAAACTTTGGCTTCCATATATTGTTTATTTCATATAAATAGGATCACACAAACATTTTCCTTTGGCAAGTGATCTTCTTGGTTTCATGGTGAATCCATGCTGTGCTAGGCATCAGAATCTGATTTCTCTGTATAGTTGAATAATATTTCATTGTAAACCTGTTTATTGAATTGATAGTGTGGTTTTTTTCTGTCAGCTGGATATCGTGAAAATTGCACAAAGGAGCATTGCTATATAGTTCTGTTACCATTCCTTACCTAGGTTGTGGTTGCTGGATCATATCTGAGGAATCAGCAAACTATTTTCCACAGTATCTAAACCATATTACATTCCTATCAACAGCAGCAAATATTTCTGTTTCTTTAAAAACTCACCAGCACTTATTGCTTTCCATTTTCTAAACACTTGCCATTCTAGAGGAGGTGAGGTGGCATCACATTATACTTTTGATTTGCATCTCCTGGTGGTGCATTGGTTAAGCATTGGGCTAAGGTCCTCCTGGTTGCCAGTTCAAAACCACCGTCAGCTCTGAGGGAGAAAGGACTGTCTACTCCTGTACACAGAGTCTCAGATTAATCCCTGTAGTGCCAGCTCTTACCTGTACCAGTTACATGCTCTGTCTGCTCTAGCTGGATTTGTAAGGCAGAATTGAGGGCATGATAGTTGGGGGGAGGAAGCACTAAAGAACTAGAGGAAAGTTGTATTTCATAGGTGCTATATGGCTCCCTGACTGGCTCGTCTTGTTCTTGTGACCCTTCTGTAAGGGGATGTCCAATTGTCCATAGATGGCTTTAGGTCTCCACTCTGCACTCCTCATTCACATTGATAGGATTTTTTGTTCTGGGTCTTTGATGCCTGATACTGATCAACACCGCATGATCACACAGGCTGGTGTGATTTTTCCATGTGGGCTTTGTTGCTGCTCAGCTAGAGGGCCGCTTGTGTATATTTAAACCTTTAAGATCTCACATGTTATACCTTTTAATAGCCAGGCACTATCAGCTTTCTGCACCACACTTGTTTATGCAACCATTTTGTCTTCAGTGATCTTGTCAGGAAGTTGATAATCACAGATTGCTGGGTTATTAAAACAGTATGCTTGCATCCAGGGAGTATTTGAGTAGAGAACCAATGTCCTTGTGTTATCTTAATACTTAAAATACAAATATATGTACATAGATCTATTTCCCTATCATTAAATATAAATATATTTACATATGTGCATGACTGTATTTAGATCTCTACAAATGTCCGTTGTCTCCTAGTTCTTTCCTTTAATTCCCTTTACTTTCCTCTTGTCCCACTATCATGTTCAGGCTTCATTTGTGTTTCAGTAATTCCTCTCCGCTACATTGCTCTTAATTAAGCTGACCCAGACATCCTTGCCATTGATTTTAGATCACCTGTTGCTCCCCTATCCTGGGTTGATTGAAACTCCCCTCCTTCCCCCTCACCCCTCTGCTCTCCTGTTTGCCCCCTGAACTGTCAGTTCTTTCTCTGGCTTACTTATCCCAATTATTATCTGCTCTAGATAGACAGATAGCTTTGAGTTTTAATGACCTAATGGAAGGAAGAGCCATCAAAGGTGAGCTGACAAAGTGGCTGCAAAAAATGGGCTCGAACATAAGAACAATTTTGTGGATGCACAGGGTGGGGAAGTGTTTCACTCTGCTGTACAAAGGGTTACCATGTGTCAGAAGTAACTGGTGGGCACCTATGAACAGCAACAGTGACTAATGGTATTGAGCATCTTTTCATGTACTTAAAGATAATTTGAATATCCTCTTTGATGAAAGATCTGTCCAAGTCTCTGGTCATTGTTTACTTGCTTATTTGTTTTTTGGTGAAAGAACACAGAGCCTAAGACTCCATTTTAACATTTTCTGCCTGTACAGTTCAGGGACATTGAGTTCTGTGGCTGATCTTGCTCTCCCTTCCTACATTTTCCCACCATCATTATCTTGAACTGGCTGTCTCTAACTTTTTCTTCTAAACTTCTGGGTAGTCAGGGTCAACTTGATTTCATATGGATAATGTTTTAAAATACACAATACACAAGATAAACAGGCTTTACTAATTAAAATAGGCTTTTTATTTCAAAGGATGCTTCAGGGTACTGCTTTGATTTAAGGTTTAACACTTAATGATTATTTCAAAGCAACAGTTTAGAGACTCGTCCAGATTCAATGATTACATTAAGTACAATACAACGTTTGAATTCCATTGAGAATTTGAAATTGTGTTTTGAATTTTTGTCTTACCATCCAGATCCCTGAATAAAATCATTGATCTGAATATTCAGAAATGGTAGGTAGTACATCACATTAGTAGGCAGTTGTTCAGGGAGACAACCAGACATGTATTCCCCAAATTTCCCCTCTGACTCCTGCCTCTCCATCTGTGACTTCAGGTGAATGAAGACCACTTGTTGCATCTGGAATGGCCACTTTGTTTGTTTTTAATACCATTTTAAGTATGCTATGAACTTGGAGACAGACTAGAAACAATGAAAATCAATGTTAGGCTAATTGACTGGTTTATCTGTCCAACCAAGACTAAATTTCTGACCCAAGAAAATTAATTCTGTGATGTATCTAGTTAGACATAAGCTGGCCCAATTGTTGCCCTTTTCTTTTAGAATAATATGTAAAACCTAATATGTGACAATCCAGCATTTTCCAGATGGACAGCTTAGTGGTATTTATTATATTAACCAGCAGCTTTAAATGATGCAGAATTTCCCATCACCATGAACAGAATCCCACCACCAGAGTCACTCCCGGTGACTCCCCTTCTCCCCCACCCCTGCCTCCCCATCCCTTTTAGCCACAAATACATTGTTTCCTTTACACTTGCTTATTCTTGTCCCTTTTATATAAATGAGCCATACAATATTTGTCATTTTGTGACTGACCTCCTCACTCAGCATTAGGTCCTCAAGTTCACATTTATTGTAGCTGATATCAAGACATCCTTTCTGTTTCTGGCTAAGTAGAACAAGATACTTTTACCTAAATACATGGCCAAGATGAATTCATTCTTAAATTGTAATTTCTTTTGCAAATCTATTTTAAGATCTTCCTGGTTTCTATATTCTTCATACAGAAGGGTTACTTTTCTGCTTATGGCTGTTGCTGCCCTGACGCATAGTGACCACATGTATAACAGAATGAAACACCATCTAGTCTTACAACGTCCTCACAATGGTTGTTGGGTTGAGCCCAACTGGGTTGAGTCACAGCTGTTGCATCAATTTATCTCCCGGATGGTCTTTCTCATCTCCACTGACTTTCTACCTTACCAAGCGTGATATCCTTTTTCAGGGACTGGTTTTCCCTGATAACATGCCCAAAGATTGTGAGATGAGGTTTTACCATTGTGATTCTCAGGAACCTTCTGGCTATACTTTCTCTGAAATGCATTTGTTTGTTCTTCACAATACTTTTTAATATTCTTCATTTCTGGTAGAATAAGGAAGAGGAAGAAGAAGAAGAAGAAGAAGAAGAAGAAGAAGAAGAAGAAGAAGAAGAAGAAGAAGAAGAAGAAGAAGAAAATTGAATTGAACTGTAACCATCCCTTTTAGGAAAATAGTGACCACAGAAAATGTAATTCTTTACAGACAGAAGTAGAGAACGTACCTCTTTGTCCTACATGAGCAATTTTTTTGGTTCAGATGTCAGCTAAGTATTTTCCAGTCTTTACTCCATAATGCTTTTGAGAAGACTCATAGCATAGCATTTTGAAAATTCAATGTGCTCACATTAACAAGATTATTAAAGTCAAGTTTTCTCATAAATATTACTAGGGCTTGTTTCCTTAGAGGTAAGGATGGTGAGATTTCATCTGACATTCTTTGGAAATGGTGTCAGGAGAGACCAGTCCCTGGGGAAGAACACGGCGTTTGGTAACATCGAGGGGCAGTGAAGGCAGTGAAGGCTCTCAGGGAGATGGGTGGATATAGTGGCTGCAGCAATAAACTTACACATGGGGACCATTGTGAGGGCCGAGTGTTTAACTCTGTTGTGCATAGGGTGGGAATCGATGTGATAGCACAGAACAAAGCCATATTTCATTTAATTTTAAACAAGAGTGAAAATGTTGTGTATGCAGACCTGGTTTTAAAAGGTAGTCTCTGAGAGGGAGAAGGTAACATGCAATCGGTATGATGATTAAGGTTTTGTGCTAACATGGCTAGGTTCTTGTGATCAGGCTTTTGGTCAAATACTCGTGTAACTGAACTATGAAGGCATGTAGATTATGTGGAACATTTACAATGAATTGTCATTAAGTACAAAGAAGGGTTCCCAATAATGCATTTTCACAAATTTTACTGGTAAAATTGAGCTGGCAACAATTCAAAGGCAACGAGTATGAAAAGCAGAGCTTCTCCCGGCTGCGTGTTATCTCCCCAGGAGGGGCACAACATCAGTAGTTCCATAATTGCTGAGGTTCTCTTCGAAGGTGCTTCAACTTTTTTCTACACTGTAACTTTTCAAATTATTATTATTTTTTTACTTTTAGTGAATCCAAAAGAGATACTGTGAGGCAAGGTATATTTTGTGTTTGCCACCATATTTTCACCCATTCGCTTTGGCATTCATTGATTAATCATCAGGATGATTACCAAAGATTGATAAGCTATTATTTCTTCTCTTTTAGTTGATTTTATATTATAAGGAAGATAATTTTTCATCCCCCTCATTTAGTGTTACATCAATATATACTCAGATGTTTATTTTAGTTGTAGGACTATAATCTATTATCATCTTTACTTAGTTTGATGCACAAATTTTCTAGAATTGACCGGTTGAGTCCTGTGTCTTGTTGATAAAGAGCCCAATGTTCTTTAGGCATTTTTCACTTTTTAGCATAAATATATTATCACATAAATTAATATGGTAACTTATAGGATTTTTCATTCATTTTTCTACAGAAATTGTACTTATCAATACTGGGTTGTTATAATTGTTGCCCTAGAATCAACTGACTCCATCATGACTTTATAATAAATCGAAAAGCAATCTCCATTGTTCCTGGAATGTTTAAGTCCATTGTCCACCCACTTCATTGAGGGTTTTCCTTTCTTTCTTGGACTACTCATGCAGCCCTTACAGCTCACCTGAGCTACAGACAGAGCAAAGTAGGAAACTATGAGGAGTGATTTTGAAGGCACAAACAAATCATCTTACGCACAGATGACATTTTAACAATATTTTAAAATGAGGATGTATGGGTTGAAGGGCCCTTCCTACAGTGCTTTGGCTTCTATACATTTTTATCTTTGACCGGAGCTATCAGCCTATGTACTGACACCTGGAAGTCCTACCTAACAGAGATTGCACCTGCTGCTCGGACCCCTGCCACATCCTCCCCCTCGTCTTACTCACCCTCCCGCTTTCTTTTTGCCCACCCAGTTAGGTCCCGAGTGTGTGGGGTTAGCTTTCCTTCTCCAGCAATTTAAGGAGCAAACTTACCTTCAGCTTCTTGTGAAACAACATGAACAAAAAGTTACTGGACAAGTCATAAAATAAAAAATGTAATCTTTATTAGTTTTGCACATTTTTAATGTTGGTTAGCATCAGTGAGGGTAACACTAGCATTTTCCAGCATGCAGTTCACGAATACAGTTTATCTAGTAACTTTATGAAAAAGAGGAACCTATGGGTTGCTTCTGTAAGAAACACAAAATATCCTGATGTCATTGATGACCTATGTTTACTACTCCTTATTCTTGTGTGTGGGGTGGGATGGGAATTGTGAAACCCACTTATATTTAGCGTAATCTAGATCAGCATGAGTTAAAAAAAAAAACAAGGCAATGAAGCAAAACAACATAAAGCAGTCAGGAAAACTAGGAACAACAGCAAAAAAGGAATGAAAAATAATCAAATGTAAATAAGATTTCATACCCTTCCCCAATTGCAAAGCATAATTTGGATGTGATTGTGAACTTATTTTTCCCTTTAAACTGTCAAATAAGCTAAAATTAGCAAAGGTAATAAGAAAAAGCAGAAATCTGCATCTACCCTGTCATGGCTGCATTTCTTATTTAGCAAATTTCTTCCATGAAAAAGTGCTATGGACAGAAAGTAAGAAAAGTGATTGTGATATCAACCTGAAGATAATTTATTTTTCTTATATATGTACATAATGCTGAAAAATAAAATAGAATGACTTTTTACAGTATTTATATTTGCTTATAAAATTCTAAACACATTTTTTAACAGGTTAAGCAGTGTTGTTTTGTTGGTTTTTTTTTAACATGTCTGTACAGTCTGGCTATACACCATATGTTATCCACTTAAAATTTAAAAATAACCAAAAAAGCTGTTAAAGTGCTGCAAACTATTGCTTAATGACTTAAAGGCATGAGATCTGTTGAACGATTTCCTTGATGTTACCATTGGCCTGTGGTTTCTCCTCATGAGGTTCTGAGCAGAAGGAGAACCAGGTACAGCGGCATGGTGATATAAACATGCACTGACAGCATCCAGACTATCTATAATGGTACAGAATACATTATATTACTGGTAGAAAGCTTGCACGCTACGTTTTGTGTGGTACATATTTGATGCAATAAATACTGTGCTTAGGTCATTATTTGTTTGCTCAAACATGCACCACAGGGTCAAATGACTATTTACATAATAAATAGCATTTCATTAACATATACAGTGTCAACCTTGCTGAGAGCTGAAGATGGCTAAACAAAGTGCAGGATTAAGCAGAAATTTATAAAGAGATCTTTTGGTCATTTCAGTCTTGGGGGGGCCAATATTCAGATTATCACTTTTTTCTTGAGGATCATAAACAGAAACATAACACTTATGACTTTTTTAGACATTGGAGTGAATTTTGCACCTGCTAAGATTTAATGAACAATACCCTCCCCCCAAAACACAAACAAATGATCTACTTGGTCTAGGGACTGAATTTGACAAAACAAGATCAGCAAAGCACCTCACCTGCAATTATTACCCAATGCCTTCTCCAGAAATATGGATGGCATCTAAGAGCTCTGAGTGTTCCTTGTGACTTTTTCTCATGCATGATTTCTGAGTGCAGCATGCCCTCATGCAAACCACTTCTTTGTGTAGATGACAGAGTCATGTGGTTGCCACAACCCCTGGGGGGTCACACCCTTTAAAGAGGTTCTTTAGGTCCCAACAGAAACCCCATTTACAAAAATAGTCACATATAATAAATAACATATGGACTTTAAAAAAAAGATGAATCCACTAACAGATTTTGTAAAAATGTGACAAATGTGGCAGTTGAAATGCAGAGTGGATACAATTACTACACTAGAGTTTCATGTTAAACAACCCCCCAAATTATAGCTCTGCACCCCTTTATCATCCCTACAATCTGAGCAGCCACTTTGTCTCTTGTCTTCAGCAGTGTCAGCTGGTAGTGAGAACAGTACCCTCCTGTCAAGGTCATTCTCCCCTTTACACCAAATCACCATTGGCTGACAAGGGGTCACTGTCTTCGCATAGGCACTGACCTTAAGTAAGTAGATTTGAGTAAAAACAGTCAGTTTGGCATTGACCTCCCAAAGGAGTCCTGTTGACAAAAATACATCACCTGCACAGGCTGTAAACAATTTGTCATTCAATTCTTTTTGTTTTATTTCCCTTTGGCTTTTTCATCTTTGCCTTCCTGCTCATGTTTTTCAACGATTGGCTTTGTTGCCCGGTCATAGGAGGGTGGGCAGGCTGCTGTGGACATGGTCAGATCAGTTTTCTCTGTAATAGAGTTTTCATTGATTCTGTCAATGATCATGTCTTCTTTTACAAGAAGATTAGCCCCACTTTTGATTTTATTTTTATTGTATGTAAAGGAAGCTTGTTTGACAGTTCGCTTCAAAAGGTGGCGCCTGTAAGCACGCTGAATGATAATAGCAGATACCTCCTCTTGTTTCCGTTTCAAAGTGGTGGTAATGGGCTGATAGGAGACCTTGGAAGGATTCGAGGCCATGAATCGCTCTTCCATCTGTATTCGGAGGGCATCCATCTCTCCGCTCTCGCCCAGAACCCGCTTTGTAAAAGCAAATAAGATGTCAAGGCAGTGGATCCGGTCACCACTGACCATGGGCAGGTCCATGGCAATGAGCTGGAGTTTGTTGGGCTGTGGCAGATTGAGAGGGGGTTCTAGAGCAGCTGCAAACTGAGAGAGTTTTTCAAATTCCATGAACTGGGTCGCGTCCGGATCAAACTTCTCCCAAACCTCGTAGAACATCTCGAAGTCATCCTCACTGAGGGGCTCCGCACTCTCCTCCGTGGCCACGCTGAAGTTCTCCAGGATGACAGCGATGTACATGTTCACCACCACCAGGAAGGAGATGATGATGTAGCTGACGAAGAAGAAAATCCCGACGGACGGGTTGCCGCAGTCGCCCTTCACTGAGCTCCCGGGGTTAACTTTATTAGGGTCACAGTCAGGAGGCCCGCTATTCAGGATAGGTGCTAAGAGGCCATCCCAGCCAGCAGAGGTGGTGATCTGGAAGAGGCAGATCATGCTGTTGCCAAAGGTCTCAAAATTGAACATGTCATCAATCCCAACTTCCCTCTTAACATAGGCAAAGTTGGACATTCCGAAGATGGCGTAGATGAACATGACCAGGAAGAGCAGGAGGCCGATGTTGAACAGCGCGGGGAGGGACATCATCAAAGCGAAGAGCAGCGTCCGGATGCCCTTGGCCCCTTTGATCAGACGCAGGATTCGGCCGATCCGGGCGAGTCGGATGACTCGGAACAGGGTAGGGGACACAAAATATTTTTCAATCAGCTCAGCCAGAAACATACCTGTGGATAAGCAATGAGAATACCAACCATTAGAATAACAGCCACGTTAAAATAGTTAAAATAGTTCTTTATTTCTATTATGGCTCTGAACTCTGGAATCATGAATGTAAGTTACATAATCTTAAATTTGAATGATGACGATATATATTATATATATTAGACAAGCCCTAATTGTGATATTCAGCAATACACTCATCCTTTAAAACAATCGTAGAGAGTTGTTTGTAGATCATTTTTAAACTATCTGAAATTCTTAATCGAAATCTCAAAAATGAGCCCAAGATGCACAAATGGCTAACAATGTGGAACACAAATTATTATTTTGAAATTACCCAAAGTCCATATCCCTTAAAGCATATGTAGCTTCTCAAGTTGTTTTCATTTCTTCCTGAACCTAAGGCTTCCTTATAGCAGTTGTATATATTTAGTTCTACAAGCTCTGATACATTTCTAAAGGATCCAAGACTGACGACCTCTTTTGTCATCCTCCACTGACACTGGTCTCTCAATCGTCTTTGAAGCTTCTTTCCCACCCCACCTCTCACCCCTGTCTCTTCAAAAAGTTAGATAGAAGTCGAACCCAAGAAATTTAACTGACTATGGGTTATATTGCCTTGTTCAGAAAAGAATAACTCTAAGCCAGTATGTGTGAATTAGAAGGTGAGTAAGAAAGAAAGGGCATATGATCCTATTCACAACTAATTTTATCATAGCTCAATGCAAAAATCAAGCAAGCTGGAAAATCTGCCCAATACAGGTACCTGATACTGGGTGGGAAAAAAAATGACACAATCAGGTCATCTTGTTAGGGAAAGGAGGGATGTTTCAGTCCTATAGAGAATGCTTGCCTTCACTGGAGCTTGAGATGAGCCAGTGCTCCTGATAGCCATTGTACATTTAAGACTCAGAGTATAAGATTGAGCGATTGGGGTCCCAGGCACCTTCCTTTGATCAAACTCATCTCCAAGCTTATCTGGAAAAACCACTGACACTCTTGAGGAGCATTTGCTCAAGCTTTTAGTCCTTTTTCACCATTTACTTTTCCTAATGTTCAATTTCTACTACTGTCTTCACTCTGATGACCATGTCATTATCCTTTATCCTCAAGTGCTTTTCTCAACAGAGTCATCTGGACTGTTTTCATCTGTTTGTTCAAACCATTTTAAATTTAGTTAATAGCATCCTTCTAGTTCAAATGAGATTTTACTGTACTGGCAAATAATAAATATGTGTATATATATATATACACACATACATATACATACACATACGTGGCATGGCCTAATATTGTATAAAAGCAAACTCAACTAGGTGAAACACATGAAAACATTTACAATGGTTATCTATAAGTGATGAAATGACACGTAATCTAAATTTAGGGCTCCAAGTTTTACTTGTACCAGGTGGGACACACTTCAGTGACCTTAAATAGTGCTTACCTACAATGGAGAGGATAACAACCACAAAATCAAAGATATTCCAGCCTATGGTAAAGTAATAATGGCGGAGGGAGATGAGCTTCAGCACACACTCTCCAGTGAACAGGACAATGAACACCAGATTGATACGTGATAAAATATTAGTCATTTCTTCACTCTGGTCATCTGTTTCTACCATCATAGTGACCATGTTGAGACAAATTAGAATCATGATGCTGATGTCAAAAACTTGTCTGGTTACAAAGTCAAAGACCATTCCTTGAAATTTATTCTGTAGAGGGAATAACATGTCTTAGCAATGGAAGAGGTTTTTTGTTTTGTGTTCAGCACATTAGTATCTACATAAGTACTCTATGCATTTACTGATTTTTTAAAAAGTATAACATATAGTAGCCATTGGTCCCAAGTATTGCAAAAGATACTTTTTAGTGTACTGATTTTGGGGAAAAAAAAATCAAAATTGGTATTTCTCACAAGAACAATCCCTGTCCAAAGTAGATTGTTAATGAGAGACACTCCATACTATACATTTATGTCAGAGGTACAAAATAAACTTAGCATATTAAGAGGCTGAATGGTTAAGAAACTTGCTCAATTTTGTTTATTTAGAATTTTCATAATCATTTAACTCATGCCAAAAGAAGGGAAAAAAACAAACACATTAGGTTTGCTTCTGACTCAGCAACCCAATAGGACAGTGTAGAACTGTCTCTGTGGGTTGTTGGAACTATAAATCTTTATGGGAAGAGAAAGCCTTATCTTTCTACTGTAGAATGGCTGTTGGTTTTGATGTGCTAGTCTTTTGGTTAGCCTACTCATTATGTCACAAGGACTCCTTTAAAACTTGTAGTCCATTTAAAATAAGGTATCTGTTAACATCCCATGTATTTTACTCTCATTATGAGTGATGAAAAAGAACTTAGATTGTCAGGGACACATAACATTATGAACTTAAGTATGGGCCATATGCAGCACATTGATATGTTTCTACCAAACGGCCTTTTCTAATATTATCTGACACAGAATGCTGAGCCTCACATGAGATCACCCGGAGCACACTGGCCTTCCATGGTTTGATTTCATCCTTGGTCCTTTATCTGCATTTCTGCTGTTAGCAGTCAAAGTCTGGCATTTTTATTTGGAGCACTAAACTACTCTGAGGTTATTTTCTCAGTTGCATTAAAAAATCTTCAACTTATAAAGTGCTTGATTCACTTCTAATGGGAAGTTTATAGGCTGAATAGAGGAACACATATATTCTCGTTATTTTCAAGAAAGCAGTGTTTGTCTAACTCCATTTTAAAACTTTTTAAAAGTTCACTAGTATTTTTTTCTTGGTTCACCTAAGCATTGGTTTGCTTTATATAATCATCAAAAAATCATTATATTTTGAGATAATATCTCTACACTTTCCTAGCAGTTCCTCCTATGAACATTGCTGGTATGCTAATTTGTAGTCGGTGCTCAATTTGGGTTTATGCATGTCACCTTGACTATGTGTTCTTTTTGAATTTAATTTAAACTCTAGTTGTGCCATCCTCCATGCCTTTAAGACAAAGATGTTTATTTTTCAATTTTGTTTTTTATTTGTTTTCACATTTCACCACTATTAAAAAAGGGTGTGAATCAGTGATGCTCTACAAGGGGAAGGAGTTCCCACTGCTGAAAATGTTCACAGCACTCTTTTCTCTGAAGAAAAACACAGGCCAGTTTTGTTTCCCCCCCAAATCATTTAGCTCTCTTACTCCTGGTCGAGGTATTGGCTTTTGTGGCTTTTTTGATCCCAGCTTTTTCATTGCGTTATAGTATTTCTTCTGTTCTTCTGTCATAAAGATGTCTTGACCTCCAAAGTATAGGGGAAAAAATCAAAACTGGTTAAAACTGTGTCCTCTTACACAATTTTGGTGATTGTAACACTTAAAAAAAGAAGGGGCATTTAAAAAGGGGAATAAAAATGTCAACTAAAAAGCATAATAAAAACCCCAATTCAATGCCATGTAGTTCAGTCCTGCTCATTGCAACTGCACATGGAATTTAAGAGGCTACACATCTTTCCAGGAACATATAACCTCTGGCCCCTCCTGGGGAGCAGCCAATGGGTTTGAATCTCCAACTTTACAGTTAGCAGTCCTAGGCTTACCTGACATAGCCACACGAGCGCCTCTTTAGTATGATAGGGCCTAATATCTTATAGCAAATATGGTAAAAGAGATAATTCAAATTTTAATTAAAATTAAAAGCTAAACTCAACTAAAATATTAAAGAATTTTTCATATTGCAAAGTGGATGAGCATTACATGGCAAAGAGTTGAAATAAAAAAGATGGAAACAAAATCGGATTCACTGATAGAAGAGTTTGGAGGTTAACCAGAGGTTGTAAATATAAATATAATATGTAAATAAATATAACAATAGGTCAACAGGTAGAGCAGATGGAGATTCCAAGTAACAAGTGAAAAAGGCAAGTTTTCTACACAGAGCAAGAAACACCAAGCTACAGAGTACAGAATGATATCAGTAACTAGGGGCAAGAGGCAAGAATTTTCTGTAGCATTTCCTCCAAGACAAGCGTATATTTTATTGACAAAAGTACGAGGCAAATGAGATGAAGGAATAGTACATGGAGGACGTAATGCAAACAGCTAATGAGCACGTGAAAACATGTTCAAAACTACTAGCAATAAGAAATACTAAATTCCCTCCAGATTCCTTAGCCCTCAAACCTTCACAGTGGTGTGAGTGGCTCAAAGGAAAAAGGAGGAAAGAAAAACTGAAATGGACCTGGAGTCTTGTGACAAACAAGTTCACTTCAAACAATAAAAAAAGAAATACTAAATTTACTATCATTTTTACTTATTCAATATCTATTGAATATTAGAAACAGAGAGGGAATGACTGATGCCAGCAAAGGGTTAGTTACAGAGCTACATTCATATACTATATGTACTCGAGAATGAGCTGACCCAAATACCAGCCAAGGCACCCAATGTTATCATGAAAACTGCATTAAAATGTGCTGAGAAACTCAGCTTATACACGTGTATACAGGGCACTATTATTGAAAGCATGATCTTTTTTTTTTTTTTTTTACTTTTGGCAAGTAGACTCTTGTGCTCTGGGTATTTATTCTAAGGACTGAGTTTTTTGGATGCAAAGATTTTAGTCAAGGAATTATTTAAATGATGGTAGATTAAAAACAGCCTAAATAGCCACCAACCTATTCGGAAATGGTCAAATTTTTAGAAAATTCCATATAAATGGGCCAGCCACAGTGCAGATAGTCAGAAAACAGTCAGAGAAAAGAGGAAAACCTAAGTATTTCGCATTAAATGACAAATAGAAAAATGATAAGGTTATATATACCATATGACAGGCAGAACACTTGTAAGACCAGGAGATACAAATGCACTCCCATTGAGTTCCAGCTGTTGGAGGCTCCACTGTGTCTCTATCTAACTTTTTATGCATCCACCCATCTCCATATAGGCTTTTAACAAAATTTGAAAATACTTAAGTCAAAAGAAGAGTTTTTATTTTTTTTTTTGGGGGGGGGCATCATTGTCTCTGGTGGTTGTGGGTGCTACCCAGTGCCGCTCCTGAGAGCATCTGCTGGATTGCTCCAAGCCTGCTGGCTGCAGTCCCACACTCAACCACTTACGTCATCGGGGCTCAGCCTGAAGAGTTGATTATTATTTAAACTATTTTTACAAGAAGAGCACACATACAAAAGGACATGGCCAGAAATAAAATGTGAAGAGTAGTTTCATAAAATGTGAGCAACATTCCTCCCAAGTGATGGCATTTCTTTATTTCCCATGCTTTCTGTAGTGCACGTGTACATTTGCACAATAAAACAGACTTTATCAATGATAATCATCGATAAAATGAGGAAGGTCATCTTCAAAAACGGGAAGGACCTCTTCTAGCTAAATATTTGGGAGAAAGAAATGGAAATAGACACCAACGACACTCAGTGAAGCAAAACCGTGAGGAGAAATGCTCCAAGAAATTGGTGCCGGCGCCTTATTTTTCACAAAGGTGCTAAAGTTTTTAGTGGCAAAACATGCTTAAGGGAGGGGGTGACTGGAAGAATGGAAAAACAAGCCAACATGACTTTGGAGAAGGATATATTCCAGATCTCTTTCTGTTCTTAAATGAATTTTCTTTTGTGAATGATTAGGTGGGGGGGGGGGAGGGCTTTTTGTTTGGGACTTTCAATTCGGCATTCTGTAGGTCTCTTTCTAAGTAACTCTCTTTGAAGAGGTAGAAACTATCATCCTTAGTGAGAAAAAACAAGTCGGAGTGGTTTGGGGAGCCCTTGCCAAAGAGTGAGGAAGCAAACCCACATTTTAATAAATGCCCCACTTGACTTTTGGAGGCAAGTAGGCAGGTGGTGGAGAACACACTTGTGTGGGTCGGGGTTCTCCACTGATGTGCAAAACATTTTCCTCTCCATGTCAGAGAAAACATTAGAAATACTTATCTTCTTTTTTTGCTGATTGAAATTATCTATGATGACACCAATGAATAGGTTCAAGGTGAAGAAGGACCCAAAGATGATGAAGATAACAAAGTACAGGTACATGTAGAGACTTTCCTCATACTTTGGCTGGAGTTCCACCTGTCAAAGGAGAAGAGAGTGCAGAGCATTGCGGTGGACTGTGATGCATTGTCACAAGAAATTAGAGAAAAGTATTTCTGGGAATACCTAGCAGCTATTCCCCCACACTGCCCTTTTTGCTCCCCGACCCCGGCTCCTGAATTCAACTACCTCCAGAAAATCTCTGAAATTACCTTGAGGGATGTTCTATGTGAACAATTATGATGAGCATGACATTCTAACATCTAGTTTTGTAAATACAATTAATGTTTTGCTATTGTACCAAACTTCCAAAATTTTAGGGAAGTAAATTTTATAATATAAAAATTAGAAATAAAAAATTACCTAACAATATATATATATATACAGACTATATAACAATATATATAGACTAAGTTCAGAAATAATTATTCAGGTATTTAATACACGTGAATTGAGGTTAGATGTTTTACATCATAAGCTTAATATTACCACATGAATGGAAAATTTCAGATTCAGTAGTCTAAACTGTATACTTCACCTTTTAAATCTTCAATTGATAATTACAGTGTAATTGCTACACAATACTTGCAATAAATAGACCTCAAGTTATTAAAAATAACTTAGTAAAGAAGTTGTGTATGTAGCTCCATAGAGAGTGATATTCTCCTAAAGAGAAGTTTAAAACCAACCAAATGCAGAATAAAATGAAATACAATAAAGTGAAATAACAAAACTCTAGGATTTATCAAGCAGATACTAAACATAAGACTAAAGCCTTTTATAGGATTTCTATTTCAAGAAGGATAAATATGAGCTCTAACAAAACAGTTCAAATATTAAAAGGAGGGAAGTTAATTTTTATGATGACAGTCTACAATGATAGAATTTCAGAATTGAAAAAATGAAGGGTGAGAAAAAATATTAAATGTTACAGAAGTTCATAGGGTAGGGTTCAAATGAGCATGGATTTTAATTCACTTTTTAAGAGGGCTTCAAACTGGTGCTAGACCAGGTGGACAATGATGCAAAATCCAGAGCAGAATCCACACAATGTGGAAGCCATGAAAGATCATCTGAAGGGGTCATTTATGGATTGGAACCCTGCAGTGGGAGGCTCAGGCTGTGAAGAGTGACACATCAGGCAAGAGATTTGTTGCTGTGCTGCTCTTGTTTTAAGAGAAAGGTTAAGTATCTAGAAGTGTCCACCTATAATTTTCCTCATTCTCTTAGGGTTTCTAGGCACCCACATTTCTCAAACTCAGGTCCATTCTGGCTGTGTTTAATTGACCAGGACTAAACTGGGAAGAACTTGTTCAAGCCCTGCATTTTACAACTTGAAAGTGACTATTGTGGGGTAAATTAAATAAAGCATGTCTTTACTTTGATGTTATACATATAAAGAAACTTGTTGAATGCTGGATAAAGATGTCAGTATGTTGAAACTAAAAATTACACAGAAATGTAAACTTATGTAGTAAGAATTTAAGTATAATACAATCTCCCAAAGCATATAAAATCATACATTTTAAAGTGGGCAGTATAGAAATTGAATGTTGTCTGGACAAGACTACCAATTTTCTATGCTGTTTATGTGTATGATAATGAACCATTTCAATTTATGATAAGAAATCATATACTTCTCATTTGCTTCTACACACCAAAATTACTGCTGACCATATAGTTTATAAATTAATGAGAAATAAAATAGGAAAATATTTAATAGAAGGACATTTGTTAGATACTAAATACATAAACGTTTCTTTGGGTTGCAAATAACTTCATGATTTAACCTATAATATCTTTGTGATAAATATTGTTTTTCAAAGCCCCTAACTGAGATCATGAAAGGCTTTCATAGATAATAATTACTTACATTTCTGGAATCCACAGCTGCATACATTATGTCCATCCATCCCTTAAACGTGGCCTATTAAAATACATGCATATTTTACTTTGAAGTAGAAGTAATTTAAAAAGTAATTCAGTCCTGATGTTTTATAATTTTTTAGTAATTTTTTTTTTCAGAAAAAAGTGACATTTTCTGAAGACTTTTCAAAACACATTTTATAAGGACTTTGGACCAAGGTCCTAGCTTAGCAATACTTCCTAGAACATCTAACACTGTTGTAAAATGTTCACTGTTACAGCTTTCTTCTTGATCGCAAAAATACTTGAGTTCTTTAGAGTCAGTAGAGAGAATCATGCTATTTATAGGCCACTGAAATGGTGTAATACTTTTAAAGAGCTTTATAAATGCCAACCCTTTAGGCAATATCCAGTTGCGGCAAAATGATGGCAGCTTAGATCTGCTGATCGTGGACTTAAGCCTGTCTGCTAAGGGACTGGTGATTGAAAATTTTAAGATTTCTGTCTGTAACAATCCATGTTCATGGAGTCAGGGTTGCAACTACCCTTTAAGCAGTTTTGAAGCAGCTCATCAGGCATGGTCCGTGTCCTATGTTCTTCATTGTCACGTTGGATAACAGGTAGTTCTGAGGCGGCATGAGGGGGCTCACAGGTTAGAACAAGGTGGGACGGGCATAACGCCGGGGTTGCTTCCTTCTGCTGTTCACGCTGAGTTGGGACCGACTAACAGCATCTAAGAGCAACTGCAGCCGTGCAGCTGATTCTGTGCCAAATGTGGAAAACAGTGCAATGCTGCTGGCATTGACACCTCAGACTCATTAAACATCCCAAGTCTACTACCTGCTGGCTAGATAAATAGGCAATCGGATTTTGAGTGCTGTGGGCCTGAGAGGCGAATCTCTTAGCGAGGGAGTGAGGTGAGGAAAGCATTCAGCTTCGAATCACAACACTTCTTTGTTCTTCTGACACTCAAAATTGTGTCAGAGAGTATAATGAGCAAAGAGCTGAGTGTGTGTGGGGGCCGGCGGGGAAAAGGATGTCTGGAAAGTGGACATTGTGTATAGTAAAGAGGGGAATGAGGAATCAATCCATCAATGGCTTGAAGCAGTCATGATAAAGCAAGCCCATTATGCCTGTGGTACAGGAACAGGAAGAAGCGACTCAAAAAACCATTTAAATGACTTACTAATCAACAGAATGATGAGTCTGCGAGGTGTAAAATATCAGACTACAGTACTGAAGTATATTTTAATAACAGAATCCATTTACTAATATACCCACTGGAATCTTTGCCCTATATTTTCAGAATTCTTAAGTATTTGAATAGACAGCTTAATATTTTTCTTCTCGATTTTACAAAGGAAGTATTTGCTTTAGTGATATTTATAAGTCTCGTTATCTCATGGCAATATGATGTTTCTGTAATAGTTAAAAAGATCATATTTACCAGATTTTAAAAATCCCTTAAATTACAGAAATACCCAGAGTACATTAGAAACATTCAGAAGCAAAATTAGAATTTCCCACAAGAAGTTGGGAATAACTCATAAAAGAGCCGTATTTTAGAGCTGCAAAAAGGTTTGACCAGTTTTGGTTTATTTGCTTGTTTAGTCTCCAGGCTAGTAGTTGAATGTGATAGGTTGAGGCACCAAACAAAGACTCCTCCTTAGAGACTTGGGAGCACCACAAGGGGTGAAATGATGCAGGCTTTGATATATATATATATATATATATATATATTTCAAGCTGAGTTTTCAGTGGCCAAAGTTGGGCAATGATCTTTACAAAATTTTTCCAACAACCAGGGTTCTGTTCTACCCACCTTTTTGTTGCACTACAGCTGCAGTTGAGAACAGCATCAAACAAACTGCCCTAAAGACCAGGGTGTAGATCTTTATGATCTCCACAGAGAGGAGGAGCAAGAGCTGGTAGTTTCGAATCAGTGACCTTTTGGTTAGCCACCTAGAGTTTATCCTTGGTGCCACCAGGCTTCCTTCCACTATCTTTGGCAGTTTCATAACTTATAGTCTCTATTTCTTCTGTGCAAGTCAATTTTGAATTCCCAATAATGAAAACATTATCTGAGATCAAGTAGTTGTAAAAACTGTGGCTGAAATGCCATTTGAGTTGAGATAATAGTTGACTCCATTTCAGTTCTGCCTCTAGGTGCTTTCAGATATTATTTCCATTCCATTGTCAGGATATAATCATAGAATCAAAATATCCCCCAATCTTCTACCCAAATGGTTTAGCTCAGCATACAGTCCTATTGGTTAACAACTCAGATGTGTTAAGTGTGTGCACTTTGGGAGTGATTTATCAAGCTTTCAAATTGCAATGGAAAGAAGAAGAGAAAAGGCATTGATTTATCAACCAATGTGTTCAGATGGGAAGAGAGAGCAACATGGAGAAAGAAAAGGATCTTGGAAAAGAACTCAACCATCTAGGCATGATTGACTCTGTACTACTTTGAGGTAATGAACTTTCCACTGACCTGTGCTCATAAACTTGTACCAATAAATCAAAATAAACACACAGAATATAACTATCTTATACACTTTCTTCTTACTGACTAAATGATAGTGCACAAACATTACTTTTTCTTTTACTATCCTAAACAAATCGGAAATGAAAATCAGAGAAAAGAATGTTCACTTACAACTTGAAGCAAAGAGAGATACCCGAATCCTACATTATCAAAGTTTACTTTCACATTTTTCCATCGGGCAGTCTCATTTCTCTCTATTAGCTTTTGGCAATCAGAACGATTATTCACTTCGGAGATGTCAAACATGTCACCAGTTGTGGTATTAATACAGTGGTAGAATTTGCCAGCAAACAAATTTACGCCCATGATGCTGAAAATTAGCCAGAATATAAGACAAACCAGAAGCACATTCATGATGGATGGAATTGCTCCTAAAAGGGCATTCACAACCACCTAATACACAAATGGAAAAAAGAAGAGTCAGAATTCTTATTGGTTAAAAATTAAAAAAGAAAAAAGACATTCCCCTAGTAAACTTTAATTTTTTCTATCGAGCATTTGCTCTAGGATATTTTAAAGCAAAATTAAAGGAAATCTTGAAATTTATTCTTTCTTAAGCATACATTCTAGGACATATATATATTTATAGGCATTATAAGAAAGAAATAACCACAAAATAAGAGAGAATCTGAAAGATTAAAGGAAAATCAATATCAGAATAACATGCTGCCCAGTCAAGTCAGAATATGTGTTTTACTACAAAATAGAGAACTGGGAAATCCTAATGCAGAAGATTAATTCATTAACAAAGGCAACATATTAAAGAACAAAAATTGAAACATGTGGACATGAGTTGCCCTGACCAATAAAATGCTTAAAAAATTTTAATTCAGGTGTATACATATAAAAATTGTAATAAATATCTACTGCAATTTTGCCCTTAATTATTCATGCATTGTTATGACTAATAATAATTTTTGCATAAGAAGCAAGACAATTTAGCATTATGTATTTCATTAGATCATCGCATCGTTTATTTCAAGCTCCAGTCATGTCAGTTTCATTTACTGAGTTTAATTCAATAAACTTATTTTAAATGAAACATGAAATTTTAGTTTCTCTGAGAAAGGAGGGATGCCATACATGGGCCCCAAGTCTGTTGTAATTACATCAGTTTCTGTGCTAAGTTGTTATCTACTTTTATTTTTCTTCATACAAGTATAGTTCTCCTATTAGCTTTATTATCAGGGCCCCATATTTAAAGCCCGAATTTCCATATTTGTCATAATTGTAAGGATGGCTGTCATAATTTCATCTCCCGCTCTATCACCACCCTCTCCCCAGTTCTTATTGGAGCCCCTGGAGTGGCTAAGAGTAGAGAAGAAGGACGAGTCCTAGAGTAAGAGATAGATGGTGCTTCAGACCTGACATTGGTAGCGAAATTTCATTCTACCTGATATACTTCTATTATTTTTGTAAGTTGGAGCTAAAGTGAACAGCAGGCATCAAAAGACCCTGGTTATTATATTTGCCATCTGATGCCAGCACATTTTATAATAAATGTTTTTTTTAATTATCAGTCTGAAAAGTATATTTACATATATGTATGTATGCATAAGACAAATCCTTATGTTTCTGAGTCCTGTTTAGAATCTCTAAAGAAACCTTGATTTTCTGAAGATACAATCAGTATGAGAAAGAAGCCAAAATAATAAAACTTTTAATGACTAAGGTAGGGAAATGAGTAAGGAAAAATAAATCAGGGTCGTCACCCAGGCAGAATCAGATGGCGTAGCTTGCGGAGTACACCAACCAGGCACTGGGCCTACTCCATATCCTGATCGGCTATCCTCATTAATAAAAACGGATCTAATTAGCCCCTGCTCTCTACTTCTTTTTAAATGCATTTGAATTCAACCTAACTTAATACAACTATCTTGCTTTTGGATGAGAGGTTTGAAAAAGGAATTCAGGTTGTTATTTCTTTCACTTCTTTTCAGAACATGTTGGCTACCATCCAGATTAAAAAGCTGTGTCAATTATTTACAGATAGTACATGTTCATATGCATGTTTTGCCTACAAAATCCAATTTAGAGAGTCACCCACGCCCCTTTGAATTTTCGTTCATGGTCATCCAAAGGTTTTACACTTCTTTCTTCAGAACCCTTCTCATGTCAACTTCTTTTCCATTTTCCATATAATTATCCTAGTTAGTTTAAGCCAGCACTTTGGTTCCTTTTTCTTTCTTCCTTGGCTAGATGTCAACGGAATTAACTTCCAAAAATTCCACCTTGAGAAGACCATCATCTGGCTTTGAATTTATCCAAAGAATACCCACTGGGTATAAATTATTGTCTTTACCTTGGCAATCATTCATTTCTACTTCACATTTCCTTTCCGTCTACTCTGCTTCACGTCAATCCAACTAGGCGAATAATGAGGTGCTCAACATTCCATAGCACTGAGATGCCAACACTTCTGAAATCCCTTGCCCCATACTTTTCCTTTGGAGAAACTCCCTTTGAAGATGGATGTTATTTCAAATAGCATTTTGTTCATGGAGTCTACCTCACTGCTCAGTTTAGTTCTTGCAATAGAGGTATGCTTTTTATTCTTTGGGATTCAAGAATCAGAACTCCAGCACTCACAGCACCTTGAGATTACTTAGCATTGTGCTCTCAGTTGAAAAATGAAGCTGACCAGGCTGTTTCCAGAACGTAAGGCAGCAGTAGTATCATGGGTCTTCTAACTCTTCCTCTTTGCTTCAGCCTAGAATTTGTCCCCCATGTGGGGTAGCTATGTTTATCTATGAGGGGAAGTCAGAATGATCTATAAAATCCAACAAGCCTTTATTTTTTTAAAAAAAGCATCCAAATTTGAACTTCTGAATGTCTTGGTCCTCCATTTGGTCTATGCATGCCTGAAGGTAGTGTTCCTGCCTCCCTAAACTCTCCCCAGAGAATGGTGTGCCCTCCACTTGACACTATACAAAACTGCATTTGTGACATCTTCAAGAGACTTCATCCTGTTCCTTTCCAATTCTCTTGGAGGTTTGTAAATAAAAAGGAAACTGAAGGGGCACACATGCGATTGCATGGTTAAGATTTCCCAATAGAAGTCTTGTTGGGAGGGCTTAGCCCTGGTGGCATAGTGGTTGAGTGTGGGACTGTGGCCGGCAGGATTGGTGGTTCAAATCCAACGGCAGTTCTCAGGAGCAGTGCTGGGTAGCTCCCACGACCACCAGAGGGCAGTGATGCCCCCCCCCCCACAAAGAAGTCTTGTTGGAAAGCCCTTACTATCCGCTAAGAATGAGTACAGATATTCTCATGGTGGAAAAGAAATCCAGAAAACCGACACAAATTTCCTGATCTTTTTCTCACCAGTGAAGTTTTCAATGTCTTAAAAGCTTTTTGTAATAATCCCCATGATCATCCTGTATCCTTCAATAAAATCTATCAAGATTATCCCTGGGAACCCCTCCCCCTACAACCTGCCACATCAAACCATTACCATAACCTTCTGAGTCAATCTCTGTCTTGAACTGAACTGACCCTACTAGGATCCAGGGGATCCCCTTGGAAGTCATTGTTAAAATTGGAGCCTTTAAAAAAACATTAAGGAACCCTAACAAGACTAAGACATGTATATTGCCAAAGGAACTTGTCTGCAGCCATATACTGATCACAAATACATGTTAACACATGTTTTGCATGGATCAGTCAGACTCTTTTGACATACCCTTATAGAGCCAATTGTATGTCTGTGGATTCCTGATCAATTATAACTTAAAAAATTAAGATGGCAAAGTAGATTTCTGAATTCTGTGAGTGCTTTGTATATAGGGATAAAGCAGAATTATTTAAATATTAAAAACCCTAAACACCCAGCCATTGAATCAATTTCAACTCACAGTAACCTTATAGGGCAGGGTAGAAATGCCCCCCATTGGTTTCTGAGAATACACCTCTGTACAGGAGTAGAAAGTCTTGTTTTTCCCTCTATAAGAATATATAAATGGCTAAATGAATGAGTGGTTGAATGAAATAAATGTATCCGGCCTATTAACATACATTGGTCAAAACTTTTCAAGACTGTAACTATACGTATAGACGAATCAAAGAGTTCAGTACAAGAATTTTTGTCATTAATTAATAAATATTAGAGGTGTTCTCTGGAACAGGATTCAGATTTGGCTGAAAATGGACTCTATGTGTTTCCTGACTCTGGCAAGCCCTTTGCAACAGTGCATTGCTATATGATTATTTGTGGTTTTGATCCTTATTGGTCCTGAGGAAAGTTTTGTTTGCATTAAAAGAACCTGTCTTGGAAAACATCTGGCAAAATATGGGGGGATTTCCTATACAAAGGTGCTTTTAAGAGCTCATTGAATTAGGCAATGGAAGAGCATAGAGATGAATGTGTTCTCCCAAGAGCCCCACACCATTCCATGCATCAGTAGGGAGGGAAGTGTATTAACTCTCATCAGTCCTTGGGGAGCCGCAGTAATGGGTTCCCTTTTCCCTTGTGGTGAAGTCACTAAACAAAATTGACTTGAATAAATTAGAAAGAGCAGATTGAGGTTTCAGGCTGCGTAAAAGGAACTATCTTAATGAATTAACACTGAACCTTGCTTCTGCTGACAATATTTTTTCAAAACATCATGAAATAGAATTTCTCTAATCAACTAATTACTGCGCTCAAAGCTCACAGTTCTGATAGAAACCGCTTTCCTATCTGATTCATGATCTTTAAAAAAAAGCAACACTTAAAGGAGGCATTGTTTATTAAATATTAAAAATGATGTTTCATTTTAATATCTTCTTGTTACCTTATTTTAAAAATATTTTGAAATCATTGATATTCTTAGATTCTAGTTTTTTCCCTGCAGGGATCCCAGAAAGATGTGTAAAGAAGCATCAAAAGGAAGCTGGTGAGAGATCTTTTGGGAGTAGGATCTGGAGTGACCAAATCTTTTTAATATTTCAAGACTACACTGAGTTGAAACATTTAGATAAGGTCATTATATTAGAAAGATATGATATCTATATTATCCAGTAAAATTCCAGTATTTCCCCCTCAAAAGTTAAAACTCTCCCTTTTATACAATAATTCTATAGTTCCTACATGCTTCCACTATTAAATCTTTTAAGATTGTTTGAAGTTAAAGGTTATTATTGGTGTGTGTGTGTGGGGGGGTGGGGAGGTGTGAATGCGCGTGTTGTGGGAGTTGATTCCTGAGTCAATCATACAGAGGGAACTTAGCCCCATGGCATTTCCTACACTAATTTTTATAGCTGCAGATTGTTGTATAGTCTTTTCTATTATGGAACCAGGTGGAAGGATTTTGAACCATTGGCCTTTGGGTTAGCAGCTGAGCAAAAATTTTACACATTGTATAGCCTTGGCTCCTTTAAGAAGTCAGTTGGCAGTCACTTATGTAAGAAATAAATATACTTACTGAATCCTATCTAAATACTCATGATAAGTGTATTTAGAGGAGTGTTCTATATAATTGAAAAAAAAAATGGATATTATTATACTATTTCCTCCTGCTTTAAAAACCTAGATCACTTGGGTTCATTCAACTCTTTCACACTATCTTTTTGTTTCCACATTACATTTCCAAAAAACCACATAAACTCACACTTAAATAAAGAGAATGATCACACAATCAACATCAGTCTTAGGAAAGTTAGGAATATTGCACCTTAGCCTCTGTTCACACCCTTTGAGGAAGCAAAAACCAATTTCTGGTACCAAGAGGACAATTTTCAGGACTCAGACCTGTGTACTTAAATAGGAGCGTTCATATGCCTCAAGCAGTACCATAGTACCACAAGTTAACCTTTTTATACCATCATTCTACACAAGGGTTTTCCACCCACCAATGACATCAAATAATATCCCACAAATGGATAACTCAAAATACCCACACTGAGTAGTTTTCAGTAAAACTTAATATAAGGAAACCAACCATTGGAACTAAAATCCACAGCAGGTAAATCCACAAAAGTATGTTTTAAAAAGAGAATTTTGGATCTTTGAAAAGAGGGCATTAGAAGGTAAGTAGGTTATTGCCCCCACTGTGGCACAATGGTCTCATTCCCACTCCCCACCCCCTCGCCCCACTACATAAAAGTCACAGTGAAAGGATTAAAGGTAGCAAAAGGGGTAATACAGTACCCATAATAAAGGGTTGAGGGGAGGAACCAGCGCTCCACCCCATCCAAGTTGGAGCAAGATTATCCTATATGAAATAGAAATATATAGTTTGTTATTAGTTATAAATCGGATATGACAACATTTGGTGTTACTTTTTTGTATATGATGCTCTCTGTCTCTTGCCTATCAATGAAGAGTTGAGTTCTTTTGAAATAGATGGTATTTAAGATGTCCTAGATTAGGAAAATTAAAAATACAAATTTCAGTACATATTGTATTTTACTTTATCTATTCACGACATCAGTTCACTCAGTTCAGGTTTACGGGTTGAAAAATTTGGACTGGAAATTTGAAATACAATAAATGTTTAAAAGCTGTCAGCCAGAAATGTGCATAAAGCATGCGAGAACATAAAATGCAACAGGATGGTCATCTACTGATTGTTTTCTTATCTTGTGTCAAGCACAGGGCAACATGCTTCACTTAGTAATGTGGCGTAAAAGCACATGCTTTGAAAAAGTGACATAGCAAAAATAAAATGAGTGCCTGATTTTGGCTTTAATAAAGCTATTGCAGTTTTACCTCACTAGGGAAAATAAATGAGTTACTGAATATATTCAAATGTCCTCTCTAATTACAGTCATTACTGTATCCATCCTCACCATCATAAAACTATGGTTATGGTTATACAAAGTAAAAAAAAAATCAAGACACTAGAAAGAAAAAGATTTTAAAAAGTAGAATCTCTTCTAAAGTTATTTTGTCTCTATAATGCCAAACAGATTTTGAAGTGGACTATCGAGTGATATGCTTATGCTGCCATTATGAAGCAAGGAGCCATATTCATAAATCTCACCATCAACCAGCATTTGTAAGAAGCTTATCTTTTGAAAACCTTAAGTTTCGAAAACCCAACTCTCTCTTGTAAGTGTAAAAAAGGGATATTCATGAATAATTGTGGTCAAGGTTATTTCTGGAGTAATTAGAAGTAGACCCATAATACCAACTTTGTTATGGAAATAAAGTTTGATGTATTAGGGCTATTTGACTATGTAATTCATGGATTTAAGGAAACTTCCCAAAGGCTAAATTTCTAATGTTTGGAAGAACTTCTAGGAGCTCTGGAGGTGCAGTGGTTGGGTGCCCGGCTGCAAACAGAAAGGCCTGTGGTGAGCCCCAGCCCTCTGTGTAAGAGAAAGCAGTGGCTGTCAGGTGCCTGCACGGGCTCCACCAGCATGGAGCCCAGTCAGATGAACAGTGGTCCTGTGAGACAGAGAAGAACTGCTCCTCTGAGTTTCCCAGGTTCCAAATCTTCCCTCTACGGCAGGATGACCTTATCTCTCTCCCGAGGAGTGACTGATGGGTCAGAAGAAGCAACCTTTCAGTCAGCAGCCTGATGTTGCACAAACTGTCCAGCCAGCACTCAGTCCTTAAGGATTACAATCTTGGAAATCTCGGGGAGCAGTTTGACTCAGTCTTGTGGGGTTTTGGGTTGATGGCCACCAATGTCGATTTGGTTTATAAAAGTTTCAGATGTTCTGCACTGTTGAGCTTTCAGAAGTCTTTCAAGTAGAAAATATCAAAAGAGCAAAAAGTTACTATTTCATTAAGTTTTAAATAGCTCTGGAGAGAATTTCTTTCTTTTTCTTTTTTTGGGGGGAGGCATCACTGCCCAGCCTTGGTAGGAGTAGGAAGCCCAGCCTTGCTCCTGGAGAGCTGCTGCTGGATTTGAACCGCCAACCCTGTGGGTTGCAGTCACGCACACAACCACTACGCCATCAGGGCTCAGCCCTTCTTTCTTTTTTAAAAACCATTTTATTGGCTCTTATAGCTTTTATCACAATCCATCCATCCATCCATCCATCCATCCATCCATCCATCCATTGTGTCAAGCACATTTGTACATATGCTTCCATTGTCATTTCAAAACATTTTCTTTCTACTTGAGTCCTTGATATCAACTCATTCCCCCCTATGAATTCTTAATAATTTATAAATTATTTTTTTATGCTTTATAACAACTGCTGTCACCCTTCACTTATTTTTCCTAGTGTCTATCCCCCCGAGATGGGGTTATATGCCAATCATTGTGATCAGTTTCATTTTGGAGAAAATTTCTAATGCAATTTTGGTAACAGTGTGAATCAGTTATTGGTGAGAAATAAAATAAGACTGTTTATATTTATTATGTTAAATTGTTTCCAATGAGAACATACTTGAAGGCAAGTTTTGCTCTTATATAAAGGCATTGATGATAAAATTTATTTTACAACACCCCCACCCCCCAAAAATAAAACAGATTAATGCTTTAAATTACCAAAAGATCAAAATGTACACATTATCTTGGTTTCTATAATCCTAAATTCACCATAGCTCAGCCCACTGCCAACGAATAGATTCTGATTCAGTGTCCTCATAGAAAAGGGTAGAACTGTTCCAGGGGATTTCAAAGACTGCAAATCTATTCGTGGTTCTCTATAGCAGCTGGTGGGTTTGAACTGCAGACCTTGTGGCTAGCAAACCAGCAGTGAACCATCAGGTCAGGGCTCCTTAGCTTCACTGTAGATTAAAAAAGAACAATATTGTCTACTAGAATTATAGTTAATCCATCAGCTTGGTTTAGATAAAACTTTATTTTCTAAAAATAGAGTTAGCTTTTCATATTGCGTATCTTCTGCGGAGTATTTCCCATTTAAGAAGACTAATGCAGTTAGAAATTGAGGCTAACCCAAATAAAACTTTTTAAAAAGTTAAAGATTGCATAAACTTCTTTTATATACTTGTGAATATATTAAAACAATGCAAACTTGAATATTATAAAGAATCTGTGAATAAATTTTAAAAAATCAGAGTTTGGCATTTTACAGACAAAAAAATTTTGACAGCTTTTAATATTTTATTTTATGCATCTCCTTACACAAACATAAAATTCACGTTATTTTCAATGAAACTCTTTAAGGATAGTTAGGTCACCACAAGTAAGAAGGCAGTGTCACAGAATTCACTGTAAATGGTTATTAGTTAATTTCCTGACATTCTAGTGCAGCTACTGTTTGTATACAGATTTGTCAGGATACTCCCAGGATGGATTAAGAATAAGGTCATTTTAATAATGAGCATAGCTGGTAAATGATAATATATCATTTCAAGGGGTAGGCCTATGTTCTCTTGCATATCTCTTTTAAGTAAATATGCAAGAGATAAAAGAATAAAGTAGCAACTTTGCAAGGATTTGCCATTCCTTTTGCATGCATGGGCTTTATATTTAAATTTCTAAATTGGTCTTAATTGCAGCTAAATGTAATACTACACGCACTCTCCGTTGTCCTTACCCTCATTCCTTCAAATCGTGACAAGGCTCGTAAGGGCCTCAGCGCTCTCAGTGTCCTGAGCGATTTGATGGCACCGAGTTCTGAGTAACCCAAGGCATTTGCTGTTAAACTGACCAGCGAGACCTGCAAACACACACACAATAAAAAAGAATTGTGGTCAGTCAGTATGTAGTCACTACTTCATACACTGACTCATTCCGGGGTGTGAAAACTGTTAAGTGCTGGGCTACTAACTCCAAGGTCAGCGGGTGGAGCCCCCAAAGAGGTCTCTCCAAGAAAGGCGTGGGAGTCTCCTTCTGAAAGGTGTCAGCCATGACAACGCCACGGACAATTCTCAGGAGCATCTGAGGTTACCCTGCGTCAGAATTGACTTGCTGGCGAAGAACATGCACTATAATAAGGGAAACCGTGCTTGTCATGATTCAGAAGATGAATGGTCAGACATTTTAAGGCAACCTTTTACTAATCTAAGGAAATATTTTCAGGTTTATGTAAAGTAGTTTTTCAGACACTGATGAAAACAGGTTGATAAAAATTGAGATATTGTATGATATCTCAATTCTCCACGAGTACACTAGTGAAGGAGTTTTTTAGGAAACTGAAAGGAAACCAAAGAGCCAACCAGGTATAAGAAAATGCCATCGGTGATTCCTGATTACGTGTCTGTTGAATTTTTGGCTTTGTTTTGTGGTTAATTTATAAGATGCAAAATAGTATAGTCATTATTATAAATGATACTCTTAGAAACGAATGTGACAAATTTGTTTGAAAGGTGATGTTTGAATTCTCAACTGTTTAAAGATTATTTTGTAAATTATATAAATTAAAAAAATAATGCCATCATAAAACATTCTCAACTTTTAAAAACTAATTTACAGCTTCTGCCACAGAACCTGGCCCCAAATGGCCAGGCAACAAATAGTTAGCAAAATAAATTAATTACCAGTTTTCTTTGCTTGAAAAATGTGTAAATAAAAAGAAAATATTAGGTATCTCATTCTCTTAGTCATAGGTGACCAAAGTCAGTGTGTCATTTTCCCTATTATGATATGATGAAGAAATTATTCTTTTAAAGTTTCTTCTCATTCATTCATTTTCTAAAAGCATTATTAAGCTTCTCAAATGACTCTGACTTGCCTTTGTTCAGAATCATGGAGATATAAAACCTGTTAGCTCCAGAACTACATTCTGTAAGAAGGGTGCATAGTCTTTTGAATAAGGCTGCTGCCTATAGATCTCTGATATCTGGAATTATTTTTTCCAAAGTCAAACATGTGCTACATCCAGAAGATGAAACAAGATATTTAGCTTAGCAAATCCATAGGCCTCACTTAGGTTAAACGAGGTAATACAATTTGGGTTACACACTCTATGAGTAGCTAATTGGTCCACTCTATGCAATCCTAGTCTATGAAATAGCTTTCAAAAGCTCATGGAAAATATGCCTTATAATAAAGAAACAACAACTGTGCGTGGATTTTTAAAAGTGTACCAAGATAAAACTCATACGAACTCACTCTAACCTATCTGAATGGGATCTATTGGGTGGCATTAATAAAGATGAGGTATCAGTTGGAAAGAGAGTCCTTATCAGGCCAACGGCTTCTGCCACAATTAAAACAAGGAGAAACATCTAAGTTATGGTCAGTGATGATCAAGGGGAAGAATAAAGAAAATGGTGAAATCAAAATAGAAAAGTTATAGTGACAAAATCGCGCCCCACCCCCCTCCCATCTGCCAAATCAGCAGTTTTAAATGGATAACTTGTTTTTAAAGAAGGGACTGGATGATGTTGAAAATCAAGCCTGGGGATCAGACCATCCACATCAATTTGTGAGGAAGTAATCTTATCCTTGCTCTAAGAGGACAAACCATTAACAGTAGAAACCATAGCTGTCTCCATAGGCACCTCAATTGGTACCACTTACATCATTCTGACAGAAATATTTAAATCAATCAAACTCCTGCTTGATGGCTGTGGAACTGTGGATTTTTAAACAAGGAGTGTCAGGATCCTGGGCATTTCCTGGAAGAATGATTACTGAAGACTCAGCGTGGCCCTACCAGTACGATCTGAGAGAACAGGGCACCTGACCTTTAAAGTTATATCACCTTGGAAGCTCTACTGGAGGAGATCTAACGTGTATAGGATTGCTGTGTCTGAATCCACAGGATGGAGTAGGTGGATTATATTTATAAAGGAGCAGACCATTCCCAGGACCATCCTTACCATAACTTTGTATTGAGCCTTCAGTAACGTGACGTACTCTCACCATTTTCCCAAGGGGAGGGGGCAAATAACGTAAGGTCACACAAACAGTGAGGAGTAGGGCTGGGATGCAAATATGGCTCTTGAGTTGCAAACCCAGCTACACACTGGGCAATCTATGTACATAAATATATATGTGTATATATATACATATATACACACATATATACTTCAAATTTCTTATTTTACCACTTTCCTTAAAATTTGAGGCTATTTTCAAGTTTTTTATTCTAGATCCCACCTGCTGTCATCAAGTTGATTCTGACTGGCCCATCATAATGGTTTTGAGGCTTTGAGATCTTTTTTTTTTTTTAAGAAGTGAATTTCCTTTTATTGTTTTTTTTGGGGGGGCACTCAGTGGGTGAATTTACTATCTCCCCTCTCCGCCACCCCCCCCCCCCCACTATGACGAGTTTCTTTATTTTGCTAAGATGGAGAATATAAGCCTGGAGCACTTAGAACATTAGTCATTAACTCAATGAAGTTGTGAAAATTATATTTAACCTCTTTAAATAGTTGCTTGACCCTTATTCCTACTTTTTCTACTTCCCAGTTTCATTGTCCAAGGGAGAATTTTGCAAAGTATAAATAAGCAGGAAGTAGCTTTGTCTTGTATTCTCTTATTCCAAGGCTCAATCGAAATCAACCTAGCAAAGGACTCTGACGTACAAATGATTACAAATGAACAGAAAACGTTATTTTAAAAGAGGATGCCCCATTAGTATTGGTTTTCTTGGGGTGTTCTTATTAAGCAGCATACCAGTGCAAACAGCACACTGATGGGAAGGGAACTATTTTAGATTAACATAGAAACAATACAAACTACCTTGAATAATATAGGAAATATGGATAGTACCTACATCGACAATTAAGAAGTCAAGCCAACACCAGGCATTGGTGAAATATGTTTGATAGCCATATGCCACCCATTTTAGAAGCATTTCCAGAATGAAAATGTAAGTGAAAACCTTGTCAGCATATTCCAACATAGTCTTAATGGTCTTTCGCTGATCAATATATATGTCTTCAAAGGCCTATAAGGAAAAAAATACACTTTAACTTTCAAATATTATTGATGTTTATAATCTCTTATCTAGCCAACCATCCACCCAGTCACCCACCTGTTTACCCTCCTTACCTCACTACAGAGCTATGAGAGCAGAAACTTGATGGGACAGCTTGGTGTATCTGACTCTCACAAGACTTCCAACCATCCCAAGGCACTCACGCTTCCCCTGCTCACTTTCTATCATGAATCCTACCACATACATACCCAAGGAGATTTCTATCCCTGAGAAAATTCTGCCTCACATAGGTTTTAAGATTTTACAACAGCTAACTAATATAACAAATTGGAGGCCAGAAGAGTAATAGCTATTCCTTATTAGAGGTTTTTAAATTATTCAATAAGGGGAAAGTTATACTCTCCATGACTAAACATTCAGAGACTAGGCATGAACTCATAATCTCAAGCGTTAATTTGACTCCCTTGAGAAGCAAATATTTCTTGACGCTGCCACCCTAACTTGAAATTATTTTTTCCTGTGTAATATTTCTTTTGCCTTTTTATTCTACTGAGAAAAGAAAGAAAAACAAGTGAAGGTCCATAGTTACCATAGGTCCATAGTAATGGATTACCATATTGCTAGTTTTAATATAAATCTACATTCATCTCCTCTCCTATGTCTTCACTTTGTTCATTGTTTACATTTCTCAGTGCAGAAATGAGGTGACAACAATAGTAAAATAAAATCCCTTCTCATTTAAACCAAAATATATCTTCTTATAATTTTAAACACTCTCGGGTACTTTCTAGCCAGGCACACATTTTTCTCAATGATGAAAGTATATTTCTTGTCTAATGTGACTTGCAGAGAAAGCCTATTTCATTCGATAAACAAACAGTAGATCCAGGCCCGTTTCAATTACAAATTTGATTGGAAGAAACGTAAACGTGATATGTTTCAATTCGGCAATTTCTCTTTTGCTCTGTCTTTGCTTTCGCTCTTTACCTACCTGTCTACCTACTTACCTGTGGATCTCCCTGCTTCGCTCCCTTATTTGTTCCCTTCTTTTATGCCATTGAATTGCCTAAGTATTTCATTTGGGTGCTAATTTTTTTTAAAAATTTGGCGATATGTACTTTATAGCTTCACCAGTGATTTTTCATGGAAATATAAATTGACCCTACTCAAATGAGCACTGTTTTATAGAGAGAAACCAATCTTTAAATAAGTCACTTAGGCATGCTGCCCAGTCTTTATTGTTACTAATAGTCATCTTTCTTGAGACGCAAGAAAATAATGAACATAATTAGAATGAGGCAGAGAAAGGATCCTGCAGATCTAGTGGACGGCCTTAAGGAGACAGTAATAATAATACTGAGAATGCATATATATTAAAGTGACCAGACATCCCACTTTTTAACAATTTGTCTGTATCCCATGGCATTTTAAAATTCAAATAAATATATTACAATCATATCTTTGCATTTTATGAACATTTTTGTTGCTACATATAGACCAAACTTTTAATCCCCCCCAGGTCAATGGTGTCACCCTTAAAATTTGGTCACTTTAATATATATGTGTGTGTGTATATATATATTCCCAATCACAGAACTTCTATTGACTACAAAGTGGTGGCCATGCTTATTTCCTTAGTAAATATGAATCATGAAATATCTCTCTTCTTTGGGTTAGGATGAACATAGTCAGGGGCCACATTTTATAGGATATTTAATAGCAGACAAACATTAATAAGCAGTTTATTGGAAATGTGCCTGCAATAATAAAAGTAAATCCCCAAGTGTATAGTTATTCATTTTACAAGTTAAGTCTATGGTGAATCTGTGGTGTAGAAAACATGAGGTGAAGCAATGAAAAGGTCATTAGATACTAAGACAATATAGTAGAAAGGATAATTAGACGTTGGTATCTTGGAATTTAAAATATCCATACTGCAGTGAGTTTTTCTGTTTGTTTGTTTGTTATTCACTCACCAGAGCACCACTACTGAGGAGAATCATGAAAACAATGAAAGTCTCAAACCAGTTATGTTCAACAATTCGGAAACAGGTTCTTCGCAGGTTCCACCACTGTTTTCCTCTCCCTTCCTCCACACTCACTTGACAGCATTTGAATCTCTGTACACAACCTGCAAGCAGGATGATCACATAAGAGTAGTTAGAAACAACTTTTTCTCCAGTAATATTCGTTGCATATTTATGTTTCCTTTTTGTCATTGGATCATTACTATAAGTCTCTTTAACTTGCTAGGATATAAAATAAAAGCGTGAATTGGAACATCATTCATGAATTATGAATAGTGAAATAATTTATTAATTATGAAGTTGTGAAAATTATGCAACTTCGTTAAATAGTTCCTTGGCCATTATACCTACTTTTTATACTTTACAGTGTTGTTGGGAAGTATAAATAAATATAGTTTAGTCTCAAATTTTATCAACCTTTTGTACTCAGTTAAAATCATCCTAGAAAAAGACTTCAAAATATAAGTAATTCAGAATGAAGAGAAAACTTCCTTTTAAAGGAAAATCTCTCATTCATATTGTTTGTTGGGGTGTTTCTCAAAGAGAATAAATAATTTTCAAAATTAACTTAGTGCACTCCAATGTGATTTTTCTGTCCTTGCTTTTATTTGTTACGGATATGCTCACTTCGGCAGCACATATACTAAAATACTTGTCCCTGACTTCCCCTTGCTTCTTAAGTCACATTGACTTTATAATGACATAAATGAGTATTTGTGAGTGTCTTGGAGTAAGTACAGAGTAGAATTGCCCTTCAGGGTTTCAAGGTTGCAAATGTACACAACAGAGCAGGCTGTCTTTCTCCCATGGAGCAGCTAGTGGTTTTGAACTGCTGGCATTTTGGTTAAGCAAACACTGTGCTACTGGAACTCCTACAAACAGCATCATCACTAGCGTGCTGTCAACTCTTTCTCATAGCAAGCCTGCAGGACAGGGTTGAGTTGCTCCCAAGGCTATTCAAGACTGTAAATCGATGTGAGCAGACTATAGAGGGTTCATAATAATAATGATAATGTACAGAACCCGGCACCTTGCAATGAAGAACTCTCTGGTATTCAAAAAACATATATGAGGATGTAGGCCTAGGGAAGTGGGTCCTCGACACCCTCTACATCCCTCAAGAGAAAAGAGCAAAAGTCAAGAGTTCTCCTAAGGCTGCTAAGAGTCACATCAACTGAATGGGACTGCACCACAATGTATGATTTAGTATTCACTCTGTTATAGTAATATGGTTGTTATAAGTATCCAGCAGAATAAGGTGCCCCTAAATGCTATAGGAGTCCTAGTGAAAGGGTTACAGTGCTCCCTCAGTCAACCCAACCATTGCTTCCTCCTACAAACAAAGAAGATGATGTAGCAGTTAGCCTCGGGAAACGTTGACAGCCTTGGGAAGCTTATAGAGGCTTCCCTGTAGGGTCGCTATGAATCAGAATCAACGCAGCCACAGTGGGCTTGTGTAGGTTTGTATCTTTATGCTCTAGGCCAGCAGTTCTCAACCTGTGGGTCGCGACCCCTTTGGGGGCTGAATGACCCTTTCACAGGGCTCACCTGATTCATAAAAGTAGTAACATTACAGTGATGAAATAGCAATGTAAATCGCTTTATGATTGGGGGTCACCACAACATGAGGTACTGTGTAAAAGCATCAAGGCATTAGGAAGGTTGAGAACCACTGCTCTAGTTTGGGGAAGGTAGTTTTGAGGAAGATTTTGAACATATCTGATGTTTATTGGAAGCATGCATAGACGCACACTGAACGAATACATGCATACCAGCTCTATGAGAACCAGACAACAACACGGATATTTGGCAAATACATTCATATCTCTAAAACAACCTCCCAAGAAAATTAGATCATAAAAAATATGTCACGGGGGGGGGGGGAGAATCCTCTCTATTTATTGCTCTTCTATTTATTGTACTGTTTAGACAAAAGCTGTCAAGGTCACTGCATAGTTCCTGTTCCATTCAGCAAATATTGGAAAAAGAGACATCCCTTAAGAAACATGGTTTAGTATCAATAATTCATTGAGTTTTACTAGTCAGTAAGTTACTTTTAGGGAAAATGACATACATGAGAGACTGGATTCTGAGTAGTTTATAAAATGCCAACAAATGGTAGAAGTGAGGTCAGGACATTGGGGGAAAAGAAGCACCAAAAAAAAAAAAAAAAAACAGAAGAGAGTTGTATGTTTCGTCAGTGCTATACTGCACCCTGAATGACCTACCTCTTCCCTTTGACCCCTCTTGTGAGGGGATGTCCAATTCTCTATAGATGGTCATTGGTTCTTCCCTCTATGCAACCCTCCCCAATTCAGATCAGATTAGATGGGAATATGCCCACTACTACAGATAAGAACCCAAAACACAGGGAATTCTGGATAGATAACCCCCTCAGGACCAACAATGAGAGTAGAGATACCAGGAGGATTAAGGGGATGGTGGGTGGAGAAAGGGAAAATCGATCAGAATGATCATTCTATAACCCCTTCTGAGAGGGAAAAATAAAAAAGTGGGTGAGGGTGACAGAGGACGATGCAAGATATGAAAATAATAATCTATAACTTATCAAGGGCTCATGAGGGAGGGTGGACAGGGCGGGAGAGTGAAGAAATGGGGAGCTGATATCAGGGGCTCTAGTGGGAAGTGAGTGCTTTGAAAATGATGATGGCAACATATGTGCAAATCTGCTTGACACACTGGATGAATGTATAGATTGTGATGAGAGATGTAAGAGCCCCCAATAAAAGTATTTTTTAAAGCCAACCTATGGTTAAATTACAATTTCAATCTTAAGGGCATACTTACAGGCTTAGAAATTGTAAATCTTAGCAAGTGTGAGTCAGTGTGGTGACCTTAAAGCAACTTTCCCCATTGTGATCATGATGAACAGTGATAGCCAAAGAATCACCTACACATTAAATCCTTTTTTATCTGCTAGCCTTTCAGTGGTAAAAGAAATACATCAGTGGCATTCTGCTCTGCTCTGGGGCAATCCATGCGAGCGATCCTTTGTTTAGAAATACACAAGCTGCAAGTGGACAGTGAACACAAGGGTCATGCTCTTTACCTTCAGTGAAACAGGCTTCAGGTTCAAGGGTTTCTTCTGGTTCCACAACGGGCTGCTCTTCTGCGGGTGCACCAATGTCTACAGTGCTACCTTCTGACGAGCTGCTGCTCTCATTAAGTTTCTGTGCATGAAAAGGACATAAAATCACTTTAATTTGGGTAATTAACAAATGGCCTCATAGGAAATAAGCTTGTACCATAAACGTATTTTGTATTCTTCAAGTAAAGAGGTTTTAAGTTTAGGACAAAAGAAGGTCTAAAAGAGCAGGAAAAATAAAGATATCATTGTTTATATTAACATCTTTGTTACCATATTCATAGTATAGGCATAAAATCAGACTCCTGTGCTACAGAATTAAAAGTGTCACCTACAACCTATGCTCATCTAACCATTGTCCTAAGAATTAGGATGCATGGGAGAGGGCAGGGGGCAAGAGACAGGGAGAGAGAATGCCTCCCTTAAAAGGTAATTGTGTCCTTTATTTATTCTGCATGCTAATGTGTTTTTTTTTCTTTGACCATGTATTGCTTGTGAGGAAATGCCACCTGTAGTTTTCACTCATATAACTAACTTTCCAGTTAAAAAAATGTTCAGACATATTTATGATAAATGTGATACTGTCAGAGTTCAATTTATCCTAAGTCTAGCCATGTTGTTTTAAGCTAAAAACCTAACCCTCCCCCAGCACAAACTGTTCTAAGCGACATGCCAATGTGACTGCAACCTTCCTCTGTGACCCTCAGCCCAGCCTTCCCGGCATTGCCTGAGAAAGGAAGTTGAAATAACCAGCACCGGCTCCAAATCCCCACCCCCCTTTGTTTTAAAAATCATTTTACTGGGGGCTCATACAACTCCAATCACAATCCACACATATATCCATTGTATGCCAAGCACATTTGTACATTTTTTGCCAGCATAATTCTCAAAACATTTGCTTTTTACTCATTTCCGTCTTCCTCCCCACTCCCCCCTCCCTCTGAGGCCATCATAATTTATAAATTATTAGTATTTTGTTATATCGTACACTGTCTGATGTATCCCTTCACACACTTCCCTGTTGTTGGCACCCCAGGGAGGAGGTTATATGTAAATCCTTATAATAGGTTCCCCTTTTCTAACTCATTTTCCCTCCACCCTACCAGTATTGCCACTCTCACCACTGGTCCTAAAGGAATCATCTGTCTAGATTCCCCATGTTCCCAGTTCCTATCTGTACCAATGTACATCCTCTGGTCTAGTCGGATTTGTAAGGTAGAATTGGGCTCATGATAGTGGGGGCGGGGTAGGAAGCACTTAAGAACTACAGGAAAATTGCATGTTTTATCGTTGCAACACTGTACCCTGACTGGCTCGTCTCCTCCCTATGATCCTTCTGTAAGGGAATGTTGTGTTACCTATAGATAGGCTTTGTGTCCCCAGCCTACACTCCCCCTCATTTATAATGATACAATTTTTAGTTCTTTGATGCCTGATACCCGATCCCTTCAATACCACGTGGTCACACAGGCTGGTGTGCTTCTTCCATGTGGGCTTTGCTGTTCTAAGCTAGATGGCCACTTGTTCACCTTCAAGCCTTTAAGACCCCACGCACTATATCTTTTGATAGCTGGACATCATCAGCTTTCTTCACCACTTTTGCTTATGCAAACATGTGTCTTCAAGAGATCATGTCAGGAAGGTGAACATCATGGAATGCCAATTTATAAGAATAACGTGTTCTTGCATTGAGGAAGTACTTGAATGGATACCCAGTGTTTATCTGCTGCCTTAATACTAACCCTATAAGTATATGCATGCAGATCTATTTTCCCATCATCATATATAAAAATATTTAACTATGTACATGCCTGTATTTAGACCTCCATAAATGACCTTTGACTCCTATTCCTTTCCTCTATTTCCTTTTACTTTCCTCTTGTCCCACTATCATGCTCAGCCTTCATTTTGTTTTCAGTAATTTCTCTCAGTTACATTTCCCCTCATCCCTACCAGGCCTCTCATACCCACATTGGCACTAATTCTAGATTACTTGTTTTTCCTTTGTCCCTAGGTTGGTCAACGCCTCTCCCCCACTTCCTTTCTCCCATGTACCCCCGGAACACTGCACCTGGTGTGACCCCATGACACCAAGGAAATACACCAAGGGCGTGCAGCAGAGCAGCAGAAAGGGGTTTTTTTTTTGGGGGGGGGGGCAGAGAGGGCAGAGCATGGAGGTCCCGAAGGAATGCTAAGGATAGACTTTGGGGCCAGAGCATGGCACCCCATTGGACTCAACCGGAGGACACTCTTAGAGGTCAGCAAACAGACCTTGAACTATTTAGAGTTTTTCTTTTTATTATTATTTATCTATTTTTCTGGACATTGGTATTTTTGTTGTTGTGATTGTTTTGTTTCCTTTTGTTGCTTCATCTTGCTATGTCTTTTTTTGGGGGGTGTATGTTGTCATCTCTGCAGGTCTAGCTGTATAAGATAGGCTGGATGAATGGTCTGGGGGAGAAAACAATGGGCTCCAATTCCTTTTAACTGCATCCCACCAGTAGCCATTCCAGCTCCCTTTGTCTGTGTCTTGCCATTCGCTTGAGAACAATCAGCACCTGCTCCAACTCCTCTTTAACTGCACAGTAGAAATATGACATGACAAATTAATGATATTTGTAACTTATTAAGGGTTCATGAGGGTAGAAGTTGGGAGGGAGGGGAAATACAGGGGCTGATACCAAGGGCCTAAGTAGAAGGAGGAAGCTTTGAGAATGATGATGGCAACAAATGTGGTCTGCATACAATAGATGTATGTATTGATTGTGATGAGAGTTTTATGAGCCCCCAATAAAATTATTTAAAGAAACCTTTTTGTGGAGAAAACCTTTTTCTAGGATAGCATTTAGGGGTCAGAGTGGATTGGGCATTAGCTGACACTCCAGATCGGCATAGAAAAGAAACGTTGTCCTCTTTGACAAACAGTGCTGAAGTTTCTCATGAACCTCGTCATAACAATAATATATGTCTATTCTTTGTGCTCTTTGAGAAACATCATTAAAGAAATATACTCAATTGAAAAATATTGATAAATTAATGATTTTAGACATATTAAATAAAAATTCAGTTTCTGGTAAATACTTTAGAGTCTGAAGTATTATAAGGTGAAATAAAATATTTGCACAAAAAATCATAAGTGTGAATGAGGTGGAGAGTACGGAGTGGAGGCCTAAAGTCAATCTGTAAGCAATTGGACATCCCCCTTACAGAAGTGTTGTGGGGAGAAGACAGGCTAGTCAGGGTGCAGTATAACACTGATGAAACATACAGCTTTCCTCTTTTTTTAAAGCTTCCTCCTCCCCCACCATATTGTGACCCATATATATTCTACCTTACAAATCGGGCTAGATCAGAGCAGTTTTAAGTTTTAAGATGAAAAAATAATAATACTTTATAAATTATCAATGGTTCATGAGGGAGGAAGGTTGGGGATGGAAGAAGAAAAATGAGTTGATACCAAGGACTCAAGTAGAATGAAAATGCTGATAGCAGCAAATGTACAAATGTGCTTGACGCAATGGATGGATGCATAGATTGTGATAAGAGTTGTATGATTCCCCAACAAAATGATTTCTAAAAAAAGATTTTAAGTGCCAGATGCGACCAAAAAATAGATTAACATTCTGTTTGCTACTGTATCCCATGTTGAATATTCAATCTTTTTGAGTGTGGTATGCAAACCAATCCAATACTTATTGAACTGTGGAAGTTAGTCTTCCATAAGAAATCATTTTGTGCTTGGCAGTTCAAATCCAGCAGCAGCTCTCAGGAGCAGCACTGGGTAGTGCCCACGACCACCAGAGGCAGTGATGCCCAGAAAAAAAAAAATCATAAAAAAAGAAATCATTTTGTAACTTCTTTGACCGATTATATATTTAGGATCTATATATCAGAAATATGATGATGCTATTATATCATCAAAAGTTCTGATGGTGGTGATTCATAAGTATGAATTAAAATTCATAGTTTTCCATATAGTAATAGATCAAATGTAAGAGAAGAAAGCAAATATCTATGATCCTTGACCTATCCTTTCAGCAAGTAATTTGATGAAAATTTCTCCAAATATCAAATTTGTATATGAAATTATAATTAATTAATAATTTAAAAGGTGCGTTTCCTTTTCCTGATTTAAAACATTACAGTAACATTTAATTTCTGATTTATATGATTTGTAACAACCTTAGGTTTGAGAAACACTACTCAATTTGTGTGTCCACATACGTCTTACATTTGCCAAGTAATAATGAAAACTTAACACATCAGTGATATTCAATAGTAAGTGGAAGTGAATGAGTTACTATCATCAAAATTTTAAAAGACAGTGCTGTTTTCAAAGGGAATTTTCAAGATATATTCCTATCTTAGTGGATTTACTGGTAATTTCTATTTTCCCTGTATGTCTTCTAAGAATTCTAGGAAGAGAAATATGTTCTCCATTGATGTTACAAAAATGTAAGTGAAAATATGATTGTGAAAACGAAAAAAAATCATTTAATTGGGGACTTGCACAACTCTTTCCACAATCCATACATACATCGATTATATAAAGCACATTTGTACATATGTTGCTATCATCATTTTCAAGGCATTTTCTTTCTACTTGAGCCCATGATATTAGCTCTGCATTTTCCCCTCCCTCCTCCCTCCCTCATGAACTCTTGATAATATGTAAAAATTTTTTTTCATGTCTTACACTGTCCCATGTCTCCCATTTACCCCTTTGTCTGTTGCCCATCCCCCTATGAGGGAATAATAGGTAGGTCATTGTGATTGGTTCCCACGCCCAACCCCCACTACCTTTTCCTTCCCATCCTGGTATAGCTACTCCCAATATTGGTCCTGAGGGGTTTATCTGTCCTGTGTTTCCAGCTCTTATCTGTACCCATGCACATGCTCTGGTCAAGCTGGATTTGTAAGGTAATCTTTATGTTTCATTCAAGTATTAATATTGATTGAATGAAACACATTCTCAGTAATAAGGTGTTGGGTTTTTTTTCCCCTCTGAAAATTACAGATTATCATCCAATGTTGAGATTGAATTACAATCTTAACCAAGTCATGCATAAAATAGACTGAACTTCTGAGGAAATTCTGATATCTTACCCCAGCATTTAACATAGAGATATAGCATTTGGTCTTAAGAGACAGAATAAGATATGTCACTTTAAGAAATGGCCTCATTGGTGTTACATATATCATGGAAATAAATCACTCTGTATTTTATAAAAACCAGGCTAGTAATATTTTGTCTTCATCCAGTATTCTTCCGCCGAAAGTGTTATGTGCACTCAGGGTATGTGTTCTTCATGGAACTGCAGATGAAATTGTAAGTTTATTCACTTTTAACAACACTGCATATGAACCAGAATATATCTTTCTGTGAGTAAATGTGTGCAGGCAGCGGCATTCAGAGGCAACAGCTTCATTTCCATGCAGTTTTCCATTACTGTTCAGGTAACTGTTATATCTAACCTCCATATAAGGTGTCTAGTCTACATCAAGACTCACAACATAAATTTATTTGAAACAAAACAAAGTAGAATTACACACATAATTCTTTTTACCACGTAAAATTTTCATGGAGAGAATATGGTGATGAAACTAACAGAGGATAGACCACATGCTGGGTCATAAGTCAAGCCTAAGTAAATTCAAACATATAGAGATCGTACAGACATCTTTCTCTGATCACCATACCATAAAGCTGGAGATCAATGAAAGGATATCCAGGTAAGCGAAGACCAACATTGGAAGCTGAATAATGAGCTTCTTCAGCATGAATGGGTTCTGACCAGATCAGAAGGGAGATAAAAAAATTTCTAGAAACTAATGAGAATGAAAGCACCTCCTATCAAAACCTTTGGAACACGGTGAAAGCAGTCATCAGAGGTAGCTTGATTGCAATAGGTGCTTATATGAAAAAGGAAGAGAGACTCATGACAGATATGCTCTCACTAAAACTCCAACAAATACAAGAGAGTCAAGAGAATAATCCTTCCAACAGCAAAAGAAAAGAAATAATAAAAATCAGGGCAGAGTTGAACCAATGGGAAGATAAAAGAACAATGCAGAAGATCAATGCAGCAAAGAGCTGGTTCCTTGAAAGGATCAATAGAATCGATCAAAGAAAGGAAAGAACATGCAGCAATAGACAGCATGAGGAATGAAACAGGGGTAATCACAACAGACCTTATGAGATTAAAAGGATAATCACAACATACTATGAAAGGCTCACAACATACTATGAAGCCATACTATGATAATCACAACATACTATGAAGCCATAGACAAATACCTGGAAAAGCAATTGCTCCCCCGACTTACCCAGATAGAGGATAAGAACCTAAATAAACCCATAACAAGAGAAGAAATAGATATGGTTATCAAGAACCTACCAACAGAAAAAGCTCCTGGACCAGATGGCTTCACAGGGGAATTCTACAAAGCTTTCAGGGAAGACCTGGCACCGATCCTCCAAAAAGTTTTTCAGAGCATAGAAAAGGATGTAAAGTTCCCAAGCTACAGGGCTGGCCATAACCAGAGCCAGACCGACTCCCTCAATGTAAGTGGGTGTGGCAGAGAAAAGGTGCCGGAAAGTGACCAGCATGCCACACCCACATGGAGACAGGTGAAAATGGAGCAAGAGAAGGAGAGCCGGTTCAGTCCCCATGCAGTCCCGATTCCTGCCCACGATGCTCAGAGGACTACGCTCCTGTAGGGACCTAAGCCACAGGGGGGACTGGGCAAACAACAGGGCTTGTCACACTGTCTTCTTACAGACAGCGACAAAGGACATTTCGGGAGACACACAGCAGGGAAGCAAGGCAGTCTGAGTCCCCAAAATGGACCAAATCAAGAAGGGAGCACTCCTGGCTGGACAGTCTGGAGGAGAGAACAACTGGACTGATAGTTCCTAATAGCCATGGGGGAAGAGGGGCAGGGACTGTCTCAGGGATGGGGGAAACAACCAGTGGTCCGCAATCGGTGGGGAGGAGAGTGGGGGAGGCCTAACAGGGCCAAAGTAAGTGCAATGTAACAGAAAGGAAGTTATGAAACTCAAATGAAGTCTGACCACAAAAGAGGGACAGGAGGAAGACAGAAGGAAATAGAGGAAGGAAGGAGAAGGCAAAGAGTACCTGTAGAGGTCTAACCACAGGCATCTATGTATGTAAAAATAATTATCTACGAAAAGGTGGGAATAAATTCAGGAACATATAGTTAGTTATAGGCTTAGTACTAAGGCAGCAGCTGGACCTTGGGCCCCCACCCAGTCACTCCCTCAGTGCAAGAACACTTTGTTCTATGAACCTGGCCACGATCCTCACTGGCCCAATATGATCACTGAAGTCAAAGAGGTACATAAGCAAATATGAAGAAAATGGATGGCACCCAGATATCAAAAGATATACAGTCTGGGGTCTCAAAGCCTGAAGATAAACAGCCAACTAGCACAGAAGAAGCACACCAGCCAGTGTGGCCAAGGGGAGTCAAAAGGATCAAGTCTCAGGCATTAAACAGGTAAAGACCAATATTACTGTGTATGCACTTTCCTGAGATGATCACTGAGGACAAGTGGGCACAGGAGAAAGAGTGGTGAAGATGGCTAATGGTACCCTGCTAGCAAGACATAATGCCTGAGGCCTCAAAGGCTTGAAGATGAGGAAACAGTGCAACAAAGCCTACCATAGAAGAAGCATTCCAGCCTGTGTGACCATGAGGAGTGGAAAGGACCAGGCTATCAGGGATCAAAGAACAAAAGACATATCATTAAGTGCCCACCCTCCTGTCATGAGGTGTCATGATCGCTGAGGACAAAAGTATACAGAGACAGACAGAGCCAAGGAAATTGATGGCACCCAGCCACTGAACGATAAAGTAGCTGGGATCTTAAAGGCTTGAACGTGAACAAGTGGCCATCCAGCACAAAAATAGCAAAGCCCACATAAAAGAAGCGCACTAACCTGTATGATCATGAGGGGTCAAAGGGAGCAGACATCCAACATCAAAGAACAAGGATTAAATCAGTACGAATGAGGGGGAGAGCAGGGTGGGGACTCAAAGCCCACTTGAGGGCAATTGCACACTCCATTACAGGGGAGTCATGGGGAGGAGATGGGTCAGTCAAGGGGCAGTGAGGTAGCAATGAAGCATAAAACATTCCTCTATTTCCTGAAGGTTTCCTCCCCCCAACCACCACGGTCTCCACTCTGCCCTGCAGTTCCAGCTGGACTGGAGAAGGTGCACTGATGGAGATGGGAGCTGGAAATGCAGGGAACTCAGGGTTGATGAATCCCTCGGGGTCATGGGTGGGAGTGGAGTTGCTGGATGGGTGGAGGGAGGGTGGGGTGGAGAGAGGAATATGTGGGGGATCTACAGACTGTCTCCTATCCGGAGGATGGACGTAGGGAGGAGTGGGCAGGGGGAGATGTCGGGCAGTGTAAGATATGACAAAACAATAATGATTGCAGAGTAATGAGGACTGGGGATGAGGGGGAAAAGGTTGGACGGGGAAGGAAGAGGGCCTCATATCAAGGGCCCAAGTGGAAAGGCAGATGTTAGAAGAATGTTGACGAGGGCAGGCAAGTGGGGGTGCTTGGCACAGTACATGTAACTATGTATTGAACCATGTATGATGAAAAGCAATGTATAAACACCCAATTAAATGATTAAATAATAATAATAATAATAATAATAATAATAATAAAGAAACTAAAAAACAAGTGCATCTACGATTCACACTTGAATTGAAAAAAGCAAACAACTCCCTCCCCCACATAAACTGATCCTCAACTTTTATATGATAGCAAAAGTATCCTTGTAGGCATAATTTTATCAGTAGCATAAAGCTTTTTGTTAGCTGTGGACATACATTCTATTTAATTTTTGTTTACAGTAAGTCTGTCATCCTAATTATATGCTTATTATAAAGCAAATGCTATAATAGTAACTTAAGCAATAATAAAACCTTTTGGTATGGTATTAATTTAACTCAGGGAAAATGTTGAGAACATTTTATCTTATATTTGAAATAATTAAGATGTAACTTTAAACAACAAAATGCTTTATTTTTATACTTTTCGGTATAAACTCAGTCTTGTAACTCATGGCTTGAGTTTTCTCTTTAGTCCTTTCAGTGTAAGGTATGCTGAGCATGTTCTCATTTTTCTAACTCTAAGTCTTCATAAATTTCATATTTTCCTTTGTCCCTTGAAGTTTTTTCAATTTGTCCTTTGAAGTTTTTTTATTAAGTTATACATTATTTCTTTCATTTACCTTACCTATTCTATGATTAAGAGCAAGCTACAGAGTTTCTTCTGACATCCACTTTGAACTTTTCTTTCTTTCCTGTCCTTTTAATGACATTTTGTTTTCTTCATGAATAATATTCTTGATGTTGTCCTACAGCTCATCAGGTGTTTGGTCATTAGTGTTCACTACAGAAAATCTGTTCTCAAGATATTCTAAAGATTCAGGTGAGATAGACTCAGGGTCATACATTGGTTCTTACGGACTCATTTTAGTTTTCCTCAGCTTCAATCTGAACTTAGATAGGAGCAATTGCTAATCTGATCCAAAGCTGATCCATAGCCTGGTTGTATCTACTGATTTTGAACTTCTCTCTCATGTCTGCTCACAAATATAGTCAATTTTATTTCTGTGTATTCTATCTAGAGAAGTTCATGTGTATAGTTGTCATTTGTGTTGTTGAAAATGAAATTTGTTATGCGCACGTTGTTGGTCTTGCAAAATTCCATCATGAGGTCTTCAGCTTCATATATTTCACAAAGATCATATTTTGCACCTATTGTTCCTTGCTTTTGTGCCAATTTTTGCATTCAGATCACCGGTACCTATTCAGGTATCTTGAGTGCATGCTTGTGCAAACTTCCAAACTGATGACAGTGGAATTCTTAAATTTCTTCAACACTAGCTTTAGTGGTTGGTTAATAAATTTGAATAATGGTTATGTTGATTGAATTTCCATGAATTTGGAAAGGTATCATCCCATCACACACAGCACTGTACTTCAAGATAGATCTTGAAATGTCCTTTATTTATGTATGTATGTGGACAACGAATACAATGCCATTCCTTTTGATGGTGTCATTCCCAGCAGAGTAGAGCATATGATCTGCAGTTTCAAAAAGACCAATACCAGTCAGTTTCAGCTTTCCACCATCTAGGATATCCATCTTTGTTTTTGTTTTTGTGGGCATCACTGCCTCTGATGGTCGTGGGCGCTACCCAGGCACCGCTGGATTTGAACCGCCAAGTCCACAGGCTGCAGTTCCGCACTCAACCACTTACGCCACCGGGGCTCAGCCCAGGATATCCATCTTTATGTGTTCATTTCCTATTTTGAACTTCCAACTTTCCTAGATTTACACTTCATCGTAGATTCCAAGGTCCAATTCTGAGTTGATCATTTACAACTGTTTCTTCTCATTTTGCGTCACGCCAACTCAGCCAATGAAGGACCCCAACACTTTAACCCACAGGCTGCATTCCATGCACGTCAGTATGATCAATGTCACGTGGAGCAGGCAATTCTTGCTCAGTTATATTTTCAGTGCATTTTTCCTAGAGGCTCATCCTCCCACCCTGTCAATGTTCTGCTTGTGTTCACTTTCACTGGGCTTTCAGGACCTGACAGGGTTTGCTGCTATCCCTAAGTTTTCCAGCAGTGAATTCTTCCAAAATGGACAGACTGTTCCTTCTTCCTGGTCTGTTCTTAGTCTGCAAGCTCCACCGAAACCTGTTCACTTTGGGTGACCCTTCTGGTATTTGAACATGTTTCTTTAACCAAATGCCTGGACTTGGGTTAATTTCAGTCTAAACTTGTTTAGTATTTAGACTCAAAGCATAAGTGCCATAGGAAAACTTGAAGAAATCAGAGAGTGCCTAGCTATCATATAAAATAACATGTGGGGTCTTAAATTCTTGTCTCAAAATAAGAAGTCAATAAATGAGAAGTCAGTGACATCCACAGAGAAGAAGCACATCAACCCGTGTCATCCAAGGATTACAAATGATCAGCCCCGAATCTCTAGGAAGGAACAGAATCAGTGCCTAAATGCTGAATATCAGGTTTGTGGAAAGCTATCAATGACTGTAGCAATCCAAAATCCACCTATGGATCACTATGTGGGTTAAGTTCCAGATGAATCCACAATGAACACAGGCTAGGAATGTTAACAATCCTGTGATCAGACCAACATATCATAAAGTGAATGGTAGTAGCTGTACTTTGGCTGGACACATCTTTCCCTTTCTCAACATCTCAGTACTCCCCTTGACCAAGCAAATCCACTGCCATTAAGTTGATGGTGATCTATAGAGATCCTCCACCGGGTTCCTGAGGTTGTAAGTCCTCAAAGGACCAGCTATCCTTATCTTTCTGGCATGGTGCAACTTGAGGATTTGAACCGTTGATTCTGCATTTAGCAGTCCAACGCTTACCAGGACTACTCTCTTCAAAACCAAACTCACTGCCGTTGAGTTGATTCTGACTCATAGTAAACGAAGAAGACCGTGTTGAACTATCTCCGTGAGTTTCCTAGACTGTGATTTTTAAAGTGAATACAAAACTTCACCCTTCTGCTGAGACAACACCCCAAGGGCTGTTTTTTGACTAAAGAGGACAAAAAAAAAAAAAGCTCAAGGTGGATATGACAGCTGGGTCTGCAAATGATGAGTCAAACAAATAGGCCTGTGGCTAGATAATCCTGTGATCCTCTCTGGTCAAGAGAAAGAGAAGCAAAATAAATAGCTGTTTGTAGCTTAGAAACAAAGAAACTGTCCAGACTTAACTAGGCATTTAGTGTTCTACTCATTCAATAAACAATACTCATTAGAGCACTCAATATTAATTAGGGAGATTACAGTCCAAGAATTGGGCTATGTATCTATCTCATGGATCCATTTCATCAGCATGGAGCTTTATTTGTACATTTTTAAATGATTCCATCTTCCTTTTTTATTTATTGACCAAGTTAGAAAGTAAGCGGTACATTTATGGCTGTTTAAATATTAATTTATCTGCTACATGATGGTTAATATTTCCTAGCACTTAGTATCCAGTTATGCTTTATTCAGTAAAGTTTCCCTGTCATTTGCCTATTTTGTTACTGGAGTGTTATTGTTCTTAAATGATTTTCACTCTTCCTCCTACATATCACTGGTCATTTGAACTTTTAAAATTCATCATTATGTGTCAGATGTTGCTGTCAGCTGTGGGCACGTAGATTCCATGTGACCCTGTGCACAGTCGAATGAAATGCCCCCCACTCCTGCACCTTTCTCACTATTGGTCTTGCGTTCAAGTCCATGACTACATCTTGGTCATTGGTCTTGTTGAGGATTTTCTTTTTGACACTACCCCTTCACTTTACCAAACAAGATATCCTGTCCCAGGCATGGGTCTCAACTGATAACGTGTCCAGAGTAAACGAGAAAACATCACTATCTTTGCCTCTAGGGAGCATTCTGGATGAACTTTTTCCCCAAGAGATCATTATATATTCTTTTGGCAGTCCATGCTGCTTTCAGTATTCTTCCCAAGACCATAATTCAAATGCTTCAATTTTCCCTTGGTCTTCCTCATTCAATGTCCAATTTTCACAAGCATAAGAGGGAATTGAAATGCAATCAGGTGTACCTTGGTTCTCAAAGTAATATCTCTGCTTGCCAACGCTTTAAAGAGGTCTTGTGTAGCAGATTACCCAATGCAAGGCATCACTTGGTCTGGTGACTACTGCTTTCAGGAGCATTTATGAGTATTCCATGCAAGATGAAATGTTAGACAACTTCAATTTTTTTCTGTTTATGTAACCTATTGATGCAGTTGTTAAGATTTTGATTTTTTTTTGGTTTGTTTGTTTTGTTTTGGGGGCGCATTACTGCCCTCTGGTGGTCGTGGGAGCTACCCAACCTTGCTCCTGGAGAGCTGCTGTTGGATTTGAACTGTCTAGCCTGTGGGCCGCAGTCCTGCACTCAACCACTACGCCACCGGGGCTCAGCCCCAATTTTGATATTCTTTACATAGAGTTGTGATCCATACTGCAGACTCCAATCTTTGGCCTTCATCAGCATGTTCTAAAATTCTTTCTCATTTCCAGCCAGCAAGTTTGTGTCATCTGCATGTTGCAGGTTTTGGGTTTTTTTCTTTCAGGTTGTTAATAAGCCTTCCTCCAACCTTCTGCGTTTTCCTTCACACAATTCAGCTCCTCTACTTCTCAGCAAACAGATTGAATAAGCATAGTGAAAGACAACAACCCTGACACACCTTTCCTTTATCCATACATTATTCCTTTGTCCTTTTCTCAAAACTGTCTCTTGATCCACAGACGGTTTCCAGAGGAGCAAATGCAGTATTCTGGAATTCATTCTTCTTAAGATTATCCATAGTTTGTTCTGATTCACACAGTCAAATGTCTTTACATAGTCATTAAAACCCAGGTAAACATTTTCTGGTATTGTCTATATTCAGCCAAGATCTATCTGACATTGGCAATGATATCACTTATCTCAAGTACTCTTCTGAATTTGACCTGAATTGCTGGCAACTACCTGTCACTCTACTGCTACATCCTTTGTTGGATGATCTTCAGCAAAATTTTACTTACATGTGATACTATGTAATCATGATTACATCATTAGCACATCTGTTGGGTCACTTTTCTTTGGAATGGGCATACAAATGGATCTTTTCTGGTCAGCTGGCTAAGTAACTATCTTCCGATTACTTGGCATAGATAAGGGAGTGCTGTGAGTGCTTCATAAGTTTGTTCAAACCCTTCAGATGGTAAGCCATCAATTACTTGAGACTTGCCTTTGACTCATTCTTTTGGTGCAGCTTAGATTTCTTCTTTCAGCATACTTGGTTTTCACTAGTATACTGCCTCTGGAGAGGGTTGAATATAGTTTTTTGATACAGTGATTCTGCATATTATTTCCATTTTCCTTTGATGCTTCCTGCATCATTCAATATGTAGGATCTTCTGATCTTATAACTCAAGGTTGAAATTTTTTTCTTACGTTCTTCCAGTTTAAGATATGCTGATCCTGTTCTTTGCTGGTTTCCTAACACAAGACCTTTGTACAGTTCATTTTAGCATTTTTGTCTTCTCGGGTTTCCCTTTGGAGTGTTCTGTTTAGCTCGTTGGTTCTACTATTTCTTTTGTCTTAGCTTTTCTCTGGTTAAGAGCAAGTTTCAGTCTCTTTGACACCCACCTTGGTATTTTCTTTCTTTTCTGTATTTTTAATGACCTTTGGTATTTTTTTTGCTATGATGTCTTTAAGCTTCCATGTGCTGTCCATAGGTTTTTCAGTGGCTAATTCCTCTGATGTGGACAGCCTGTACCTTCTTCCTAGTCTGTTCTTGGTCTGGCAGCTCTGCTGAAACCTATTTACTTTGGGTGATCCTACTGGTATCTGAAATGCCAAAAACATAGACTGCAGCACACAAGCCATCACAGTGTGACAAAATGACATACACATAGCATTTGTCAAATATGCTGGTTTTAAAATGTTCTGTGAAACAAGTCCTTATAAATGCCACAGTATAAGATAGTACAAACTTATTGTCAGCAATATGGTAATTATGCACGTACTTATTGCACAGAACAACATACCATACTCTGGGTATTCTATTAGTTTTTCTTTCTTTTCATAGAACCCCCCAGGAAAGTAATGTTTTTTGCTCACTTACTAACTCAGTAATATCTGCTTGTACTTATATTTCCTTTGTTTTGTTATTTTTTAATTTCTCAAATTGAATATCTCATAGTGTTCTTTTGCTTTTTCTTCATCACCTTTGGTAAACATTAAGCGATTCAGCACCGTTTGGTCACATCACAAACATTTTGACAAAGCATTTTTATTTTCTAACTATTTAGATATTCTGTTTACTTCTTAATTCAATATTTGTTTGGGAGGATTTTCTTTATTTTTAAGTGATTGGGTTTATTATCATTTATCTAAAAGGATAAATTTCATTTTTTCACTGTTTTAATTCTACATTGCTTTAAGTATCATTGAATCAATTTTGACACACAGTAATCTCATGTTACAGAACTCCACAATTTTCTATTCTGCATTCTTTTAAAGAAAGAATCATTTCCTTGAGATTTTATTATAACTTTCTAGTTTTATTTCATTGTATCACATGTCAACTGCTATTTTGAATTGAGTTCAAAAAGAACATGCCTCACTAATTTTTTCCTTTCTATATCTTAAAATAGAATGTAAATTTCTATCCATATTTATGATCCTTTTTAGTTATACAATTTATGGGATCATGAACACATTTAAAAAAAAATTCCACTTTAAAGTTCATTAAGCTTTGAATTGGTTTGTCCCCCTGCCCTCAACTTCAAGTGGACTAGTTCATTTGAAAATACATGAATTTGTACACATGGCCATCATTTGCTAAATTGCACACTAAATGTTCTCGTCGACACTTTTTTTTTTTTGGCAGGCTGCCCTTTTAGGTGATCCGATCGAATGAAAAGACCACACTGTATCTAAGGCATCCACTTTGTACAGCAGGGAATTCAGTAACCACTTAATAATTGCAACTCTGATGATAAGAGCATTTTTTCTCCTCAGTGGATTTATGTAATATTTCTTGCTCTTAATAATTGTTCTGTGCTATAGCAAATGGTTTTGACCTTGAAGGTGAAGCAGAACAGAGCAAAGCAATGAAAATGCTCCACAATATTTCATTAAGAGTAAACAATTAAACAGTCTTTCTTGCTCTATGTGGCTCAATGCTAAGATGTTTAAAATTTTATTTTAGACTCATTTTGTTATAGGGCGCTTACTAGGGCATAGAAATGAACATTATCAAGATAGAACTGCATATATATATATAAAATTTCTGTAAGTTAAGGATAGGAATGAATATATATGTGAGTATATTTTTACACATATATAACATGGAGGTTTCAAAAAGTTCATAAAAAATGGAACTAAAAGATGTTTTTTTCTCACAAACTTTTTGAAGCCTCTCCATGTGTGTGAATGTAAGAGATAAAAATTATTATATTTGGGGGGGGGGCATCACTGCTCTCCGGTGGTGGGAGTAGGAGAAAAAATAAAAATTATTAACCCAAAGACTTACTCTAAGAGTCTAGCAAATCTACTTTTCAATCTTTTTACCATGATAAAATTGTATCTCTTTGTGTATAGGTAGTATATTAAATAATACATAAACGAGATGCACTTCAACCTCAAAATATTAATATTTCAAATATTAATATTAATATTTCATTGTGTACATTGTGCACTAGTAAATATTCCTAGTGCACACTATGCATATTAAAAATTAAGTGACCTCTATTAAAGCATCTCAGCAAAGCAGCAATACAATACCACAGGAAATGAGTATACCGAGAGCTAGCATTCCCGCAGTGCATCCAGAGAATGCAAGGATTCAGTCATAAACTGCACATCATCCCTGTACTCAAGATCAAGGTCTGGTAAACTGTGACTCAGGAGCTACAGTCAGCTCTTTCAGGATGGACATGTGGCGCTGAAGTAAAGCTGAAGAAAATTTAAAGAATATTATTTAGATAAAGGTGATTTCATTTGTTTGTAAAAACAAATGTATGGCTCTCAAGTAGCTTTCAAATTGCGAGAGACAGGATTGACTCTTCAGACTGAAAAGTTTGCTGGCTCCTGCTCTAGATGACTAGTCACGACCTCTCTGTTGGAAGGTCCACAACTGGCCTAGGGCTGGGATCTGACCTCCTCTACCTGTTCGAGTGGGGAGGAGAATCAAGACCATTAGTATCGACCACCCAAGGCTGATTCTTCCTAGGCCGAGATCACAGGTGCCTCCATCCTCCATCCCGTGAACCAATCCCGACCACGACCATGCTTCCAAAGACAATTGCCTCTGATCAAGTGTTGTAATGACCATCCCTATCTTAAAAGGTGAATAAAAACAAAACAAAGCAGGTGATAATTCTTGTTCAGCCAACACTCCACACACTTCTACCAGGACCGTTTCCAGAGCAAGATCCACAGATATAACCAGGTCCTGGGGCTCTTTGGCTTCTGCTTTGCTTGGGTTCCTTTAGTTCAACGGATGACTTCACTGGAGGTTCTATGCTCTGTCAGCACGTCTCAGCTCAAAAGTCTCAGCTCTGGCTCTACGTGTTGACCAACCTTACTCCCTTTTGAGGGAGAGGTGGGGGCACTGAACCCACCAGCACACTTTCTGCCTGGTGGGATGGAGCAGCCCACTGCTACACCTCAGGCTCTGAGCTTGCAGCCACATTTCTCTGCTGCTGCTGCTCCTCATTTCTGGCACCCCCGCTCGGTCTCCTTCATTGAGGGACCTCCTACCAGCAGGAAAATTGAGCCAGGAGCGTCCTTTAGCTCTCACCCCCACCCCCGACAGCAAGCCTCCCCTCAGAGATGGTGTCTTCACTGTGAATGTCTACCTCCTCTAGTGAGAGAACAAATTCCTGTTTGCTAACACTATACGCTTGCTTGCCACATTTCTGGAGCCACATCATCAGAAAACTAACAACGTGGTGGAGGTGGAAGATGGTTTTAGTGAGTAGAACCAACAGGACTGGACAATAGACTCGAGGAGAGTGGTTAAAATTCAAGAGCAAGAATTTGAAATGTGTTCCAGGCTCCTCTGAGTTATTTTGACAGGAAGACCAGATGTCTAGGAAGAGTGTGGGATGAATTTTTGGAAAGCAGAGGTGACAGTTTTCAGACTTAGCAAGAACTGCAAATGACTAAGTAGGACACAGTCACCGAGTCTTTGCAAGAAAGAGAGAAGTGAAAACCAGATGTCAAACTTTTCTAAGTACCTGGATATTAGAAAATGAGGGACAGTAAGTGAGTTTATATTTTGAAGAAAAATAGCAGTTAATGCATGGAAACAATTTAGAAAGACAAGGGTGAAATGAGATCAAAAGAAAAATATTTGCAACTTTAAAAATGTTACTCCATTTTTAGGACTGGAGCATCTTGATTGGGTATACAAGCTTCTGACAAGATCACTGAAAGAAAGTAGTAAGGAAATGCAGAGTGAGACAACAATTAACAGATCCTTTACCTTGATAGTGTACGCCATACAGTGAGAGCTGGAGACATACACACCCATAGCTCAGATCCAGTTCTCAAACCCCAGCTTACCCAGATTTATTATCTGGTGTTTTACTATGGGGATAACTGTATGTTCATGAACTTGAATATGTGCAAAAGTGTTGGGACATATCTTCAAGGGCAAATCAAAAAGTACTGGTATGAAACCACTGAAACCTTTATGAAACAAAAGTATCAAAATGGAAAGTTATCATTTCTTCACATCACCTCCACCAAAGCTATAACTTCTGAAGATGGTGTTTCTTTTTGGGGAGGGAGGCATCACTGCCCTCTGGTGGGAGTGGAAGGCCCAACCTTGCTCCTGGAGAGCTGCTGCTGGATTTGAACCGCCACGCCAGTGGGTCGCAGTCCCGCACTCAACCACTACGCCACTGGGGCTCAGCCTGAAGATGGTGTTTCTTATCCCTGTAATCCTTTCTTTCAGAATTCTACTCTCTTCCCTGTACCCATATGTCAAATGGAAACTAGGGTATTTTCAAAGGACTCAAATTCTGTTTTCAAATCATCCTTTTCAATGTCCTTGGGGCCTTGGAAACATAAAGAAGAATTGAAGAGGCAAGATCAGAATTGTATGCTGGAGGAGGTATGGTTTCTTGGAATTTTTGTGGGACTGCCCTGGAAGAGTGAGCAGATACACTGTTGTGATACCGAAACTTCTTCAGAGCGACTTGTGGACCTGTATCACACTTACAGATGTGAGTTGGCCTAGACTGGGATGTTTTCTTGATATATAATTGCTTCTTGAAATAAAGGTCTTCTTAAACAGAAAAAGAACAGAAAATGAAAAAAAAGTCTTTGCATCAACTTTGCTGACCTTTTCCTCATCAATGAAGCTTTCAATTCTTTTTAAAACTTCTTCCTTATAAGTTCCCACAGTCAGCCTGCATATTTTGAGAAAATGGATCAAGATGACCCCTTAGGCCTATCAAAACATAGTCACCATCAATGTCTGAGCTAGTCTGCCTGCTTTGAATTTAACTGACTCAGCAACCCTTTGGAAGTTACTGTGTTGATTAGACTTTTTTTTTTTTTAGTGGTAACCCAAGAAGGACAAGAAAAAGGTATGACTGAAAGAACTTGTCTGTCGCTATGATCCTAGAAACATAATTAAATATGCATTGTTTGGAATAAATCCATGATTCCAAAGTAATCATCAAAGATTTTTCTGGTATATTTACTGGGAAAATTCTGGGGATATTATAGTTACTAAAAATGATATAATTGCTGTAACTCATGTACATTTCTAAACTGCCATTGTCAACATAAGGTCTTTTAAAACTTCCTGTGGTATCATAAATTTAGTCTGCTGATATTCTGCATTATACATCTTGATTAAAAAGTGTCACATGCTCCTAAACCTATATTGAAGGTAAAAATATGAAATGGCAAAACATCAATAAGGCAGGAAGTAACTTTGTAACACAGGTAGTATGATTGAAAGAACAAATTGGAACTATAAATAGTTATGCATTGCACATTTATTCATTCATTCCAGAAGTATTTTGGGTTTCAGATTTAATGTTAGTAAGACCTGGGTTTCTTTGGTCTCAAAGACCTCCCCAATTGATGATGCAATGACAGAAATTCTCCCAAATAATGGAAAGACATTTTCAGGTAGTGCTAATTCCAGAAGAGGATGTTCCCCACACATAACTTTGAATAACCACATTCTAGGAGAATAAGTGCTTTGTAATTAGAATATTGATTGTGGTATTAGGAAATGACCTGCCTACTCGGGGCAGTGTGGAGTGCAGAAGCATCAGCCTTAAGTATAGCCTAGTCCAGGGAACGTGGACTCCTAGAATACAGACACTTCTGACCACTCCATTTACTTATGTTCATAAAATGAGAGATTGGCCATTCATACTAGCTCTAGAGTTGGCATCAGTAGTCAGTTTTTAAAATAACAGTATCATTTACTTGAAAGCTATACCAAAGAAAATATACTTTCAGAAGTCCTGAAGAAGTTATCTTAGTATAGTGCAAAGATGAGGGGCTTAGACGATAGCTGAATTGCTATGGGTATGGGTTCTGTAAGGTATTAATCTCACCATGTTTGATTTCCTCATCTATAAGATGATCACAATGCCCACATCAGAGTGGGAACATCGCAAAGTCCAATTGGTGCTTAGATTATGGTAGCACTTCACAAATAGAAGCTCTTTTTCACACGACTTAATAAGGTTGCAGCCCTGGGCTCAAACGGAACACCCATGATGAGGATGGCACCTAACCCTGGCATCATTTGGTTCTGTGGTACATATGGTGGTTATGAATTGGAACCAACTCGAGGGTCCTTAATAAGAGCAACACATAATGTGGACCCAAATGACATTGTCACTTAACAATGGGTGACCCACTCTGGGCATAAACCAATCTTTCTGGTAATGCATTGTTTTTATTCTAAAAGAGACATACTTTTAATACCTTTGTTAACTTCTAAAGCATTGATTAAAACAGAATCAATATGGTAAGTATGTTTTTTAGCACTTCTGTCAAAGTGCTTTTAAATCCTCCCAGCAGTCTTCCAAGGACTATAGGAAACTGGGTGATCTAAAGAATGGTCTGCCCATAGTGGAGCTAGAGCTGCCATACTCTTACCTCTGGCACTAGGAGGCTTCAGAAAAATGTCTAGAATTTCCCTAAAAACTTTTAGAGGGCTTTCTATTGCTATACCAACCAGCCCAGCATCAAATAAACGTCTATTGAGCACCTGTTACACATCCATCAATGTGGAAGGTGCTTCAGAGGATTAGTCATTATATCAACTTTGAACCTTGATCAAAGAAACTACTTTATAGCTGGAGAGAGATGACTTAATATCATCTTTTAAAGGAACCTCACCAGTTTGGGTCACTTTTCAAAATCTGTCTTATAGACTTTCAATAAGAGCTCACTTTTCTAGTTGGCCCAATAGTCCTGATAGTCGATGAGTCAAGACACTTTGTAAAGCTTAAAAACAAATGTTCAGGATATGTGAATGCACTTATGAGCCATATTAGAACTTAAATCAGTAAGAAATGTGACCCGTGCTTTTCTGCATTTTGGAGCTATTGTAGATTGAATTATGCATACCCTGCCCCTCCCTCAATATTTGGCAATTTAGTTGAACAATGATGCAAGTGGCTTGCTAATTATGTAATGGTATGTGGGATCAATAGAAGACTTTCCCACCACTCTATCTCCTCCAAAATTTTATCCAAATATTAGAAGCTGTTTGCCAGCACTTGGTGGGAGGTCATATGCTTAGAGATATTCTCCCTAAAGGCTAAAGCCATCCATACACTGTCATTGTCAGTTCGCTCCCCTACTGAAAGCTTTGGCTAAATCATGTCTTCTGCCCAAGGGCAATCAAGGTTAGGCCACCATCATGATTCTGGGGTCCACCCACGTTGTCACATGGGGGACCCCAATACCTCCCTTTCCTATTGCATGCCCCTAGATCCTCCTCCTCATTATTGTAAAACCTACAGGATAGCCCCTTCCTGTGATGCATGTCCTTACCTGTAATTAGGGGGACTTTCACATTCCCAAAAGATTTATAAGCCTTGGTCAGCAATAAAGCTCTCTCCCCTGAGATTATGGCTGCCCTGAGGTTGAGGTTGTTATCATAGAATGTGTCGAATTTCATTATTTATATCTCTCATATTTTCTATGATTTTTACTAAACTCTTTACTCATTATTGCGGTACAATTGCACCTGCTGGACCCATGATAATATGTTAGGGGCTGGCTCCCCTGCCAATAATGAAATCTAATTATGTAATGGTGTAAGTATCCCTTGTGATGTGGTGCGATGTGATCAGCCAATCAGCTGTGAGTGGGCTAGAGCGGGATGCAGCCCTTGTACTCAGTTCACAGACCTGGTCTGATGTAGGGGTGCTCTCCTGGAATGTATCACTGTGTCTTTGATAATAGATAAGAGGATCGAGAAAGGAGCCATGGGAAAGGGATGAAGAAAGAAGAAGATGACCTGGAGTGTGTCCCTTGGACTTGGGGGTCCCTACACTGGGAACCCACAGAACCAAGAGACAGAGAAAGGAAGCCTTTCCTTAAAGTCAATGTTTTGAATTCAGACCTCTAGTCTCCTAAACTGTGAGGCAATAAATTACTATTGTCTAAGACACCTATTTGGGCGTTTCTATTATAGCAGCCCTAGATAGCCCTTAGAGGGGAAGAGCTGAGTTACAATCTTCAAGGTCGGTAGTTCGTAACCACTGGCTGCTTCAAGAGAGAAAGAAGGCCTGTATATTCCCATAAAGAGTGACAGTCTTGGAAACTTATAGGGGCAGTTCTGCTCTGCTTTACAGGTTCACTGTGAATAAGCATTAACTTGATGGCAGGGAGCTAATGAGGCTTAAGATAACTAAGACAAAATTTGGCACCGACAGGGTGGGGTGGTGCTTTAAAAGCTGCCTAACATATGGAAGAACTATGAGGTGAGGGGTGGGAATTTTCAGAAGACTAATGGTAAAAGATTGGCTGCAACAGCAGGCTCAAGCAGAGGAAGAACTATGAGGATGGCAGAGGGCAGGACAGCATTGCAGTCTATTGTGCATGGGGTCGTAATGGACACCAACAATTGTCAACACCTAAGGAGCCCTAGCTGTTGTGTGAACTGAGCATTGTGCTAGCAGAAAGGCTCACCAGCTGCTCTTCAGGAGCATAAAGAAACTGTCTGCCTCTGTAAACCCATAAAGAGTAGGAAACGCTAAAGAACGCTACTCTGTGTGCACGGGGTCACTTTGAGCCAGCATTACTTGATGGCAGTGGATTGGTTAGCAGCAAAAGCCTCGTGGGTCTTGAAGAGACTGTTGATAGGATTATGGGCTTCACAGGTGATTCTCGTGATGGTTCAGAGGAAGCACCAACTCTAACCCCAGAGACTGCACATCTGCAGAGACTGCAGCAAAAGCAACTGCAGAGAAAAGGGGAGGGAGAACCAACTGGTTGGTGATGGCACAGGAGAGGAAGCACAAAGGAGAGCAGAGTGCCTTCAGTCAGGAGGCTTTCCAGTAGAACAGGGTACCTCTGAGCACTTAGTATTGTCACACTTGACTTAGTAAGGCAGAGGTTGGGCTGCAGCAATAGGCCTGAGAGGTCAG